>WOXC01009617.1:0-220695 GCA_011680675.1 Gymnobelideus leadbeateri | reverse complement strand
CACATTTGATTGTCCTTTGGGGTAGTCGGGGGCCATAACTTCCAGGTAGCATAGACTTGCCATTCTGTAACATTGCTAATATGTGCAAAAATCATAGGTTATGGGGAGGGACAAGAGTTTATATAAATTATCAGATGCCTGTAGATGAGAACATTTGATTCATAGTAATTTTCATCTCCACCTAGGTCCAGGAAAATTACATGTTATCAGCAGCATTATAAATAGTTTTTAATGCATTTTCCCTTTGCTAGATCCTTAATAACCTATATTTTATTTAATTACCATATTATTTCCTATATTATAATTAATAATAAAACAATACAAATTATTCCTAGATTTTAAGTCCCTTGATGACAGGGATTACATATTTTAGCATTACATCAATAAACCTCTCAATGTCTGGCACAAGCTTTTTCATGAAGAAGACATAACTAATATGAAATTGAGCTTAGTTGAATTGTTAGTAAGATGCTATCAGATATCCTGGACAATGCTAACAATGTGCTACTTACAATTATTAATGCATTACATTTTTATCATCATTATGATTGTCATATTCACCACTTCCCCCACCATTACTCCTATGATCATTATTTAATGCATATTTAGCTAAGGTTTGGATACATAGAGATACATGATATGCCCTCTCCCAAAGTATTTATAATTATTATTTTTAAAATTATGTATTATTTCCAGTAAATAATTATAATTGTTTATTAGAAATATGGTACAGAAAAATAGTTCATGACAGAATGCGAAGTTCTAAATTTTCCTTTTTTAATTGTTTATTTTATTTAATTTTAAAAAAAAATTAAAAAACATTTTTGGTCTTATTAATTTCTTTACTTTCAGTTTACAAGATTCAGCTCCACAATTCCTTGAGTTTCAAATTTTTTCTCACTCCTTCCCCTCCCTCACCCATGGCAGCATACAGTCAAGTATAGCATCTGCAAATATTTTCATATTAAACATTAGTCAATGTTAAAAGAAGGATTTATTTAGTTTAAAGGATTGTGTCAGATGGAATGAAGAATGGGAAAGAGGAAACAAAACCTAACAAGAAAAAGAGCATGAATCTGGATTCAAAATCAGTTCTTTCCCCGGATGTAGACATCTCTCCCCATCATGAGTCTTTGCGGTTGACTTTTATCACTGCATAGCTGACAAGAGTCCAATCTATCAAAGTTGGTCATCACACATATGTTGTGTCTGTAATGGTGTACTAATTTCTCCTGGCTCTACCCTTCTCACTCAGCATCTGTTCCTATAAGCCTCTACATGTAAATATAAAGTTCATCTCTTCCTTGTTTCTTATACAACAATAGTATTCCATTACATGCATATACCACAACTTGTTCAGCCATTTTTCAATTGATGGACATCTCCTTAATTCCCAATTCTTTGCCAACACATAAAGAGCGGCTGTAAATATTTTTGTATGTATGTCTTCCTCCCACTTCTATGATCTCTTTGGGATAAAACCCTTGAAGTGGTTTTGCTGGGTCAAAGTGCATGAAATTCCCTATAGCCCTTTGGGGGGTAATTCCAGATTGCTTTGCAGAATGGTTGCATCACTTCACAACTCCATCAGAAATGATTAGTGTTGAATTTGTCCACATCATCTCCAGCATTTGTCATTTGCCTGTTTTGTCATCTTTGCAAATCTGACTGGAGAGATGTGGTATCTCAGATTTGTTTTGATTTGGATTTCTTTAATCAATAGTGATGTAGAGCATTTCTTCATATGCTTATCGATACCTTTAATTTCCTCCTCTGAAAACTACCTGTTCATGTCCTTTGACAATTTATCAATTGGGGAATGACTTTTATTCTTATAGAGTTGACTCAGTTCTCTGTATGTTTTAGGAATGAGTCCTTTATCAGAGACATAGGTTGTAAAAAATACTTTCCCAATTTTCCATTTCTGTTCTAATCCTGATTACATTGGCTTTGTTTATACAGAAGCTTTTCAATATAGTGCTATCAAAATTATCCATTTTGCATTTTATAATGCTCTCTAATTCTTGTTTGGTCATAAAGTCTTCCCCTCGCCACAAATCTGACAGGTAAACTATTCCTGCTTTCACATATAGCTTACAGTATCAGCCTTTATTCTTAGATCATGCACTCATCTAGACTTGATTTTGGTATATGGTGTTAGATAATACTCTATGCCCAGTTTCTGCTATAATATATTCCAGTTTTCCCAGCAGCTTTTGTCAAATAGTTAATTCTTATCCCCAAAACTAGGGTCTTTGGATTTGTCAAACAGTAAATTAGTATAGTAATTGACTGCTGAGTCTTGTATACCCTATCTATTCCATTGATCCACTACTCTATTCCTCAGCCAATACCACATAGTTTTGAGGAATGCCGCTTTATAATACAGATTAAAATTTGGTATAGCTAGTACACTTTCTTAGCATTTCTTTTCATTAATTCCCTTGATATTTTGGACCTTTTGTTCTTCCAAATGAATTTTGTTACTATTTTTTCTAACTCTATAAAGGAGTTTTTGTTTTTGTTTTTTTTTGTAAATTGCTTGGTATAGCACTAAATATATAATTTAATTTAGGTAAAATTGTCATTTTTATTATAGTAGCTCAACCCAGTCATGAGCAATTGATGTTTTTCCAGTTACTTAGATCTGACTTTATATGAGTGAGAAGTGTTTTGTAGTTGTGATACTACTTTGTCTGATACAGGGTTTGTCTTGGCAGATACATCCTCAAATATTTTATAATGTCTACAGTAACTTTAAATGGGATTTCTCTTTCTGTTTCTTGTTGAATTTCATTATATATATATATATATATATATATACATATATATATAATGAAATTATATATTGTATATATATTTATATAATTTATAATTTACATAAATTATATATTGCATATATATATACACACACACACACACACACAGGAATGCTTAGCGTTTATGTGGCTTTATTTTATATCCAGCAAATTTGCCAAATTTATTTATTGTCACAAGTAGTTTTCTTCTTGATTCTCTAGGATTCTCTAAGTATATCATCATCTAAGTATATCATCTGCAAAGAGTGATAGCTTTGTCTCTTCTTTGCATAATTTGATTCCTTTGATTTCTTTTTCTTCTCTAATTGTTACTGCTAACATTTCTAGTACCAGAGTGAATGAAAGGGGTTATAGTGGACACCCTTGTTTCACACCTGATATTATTGGAAATGCTTCTAGCTTATCCCCATTACATATAATACTTGCTGATGGTTTTAAATACATGCTACTTATTATTTCAAGGAAGGCTCCATTTATTCCTACACCTTCTAGTGTTTTTAATAAAAATGTATGTTGTATTTTTTCAAAAGTCTTTTCTGCGTCTATTGAGATAACCCTCTGATTTTTGCTAGTTTTACTGTAGATATGATCAATTATACTGATGATTTTCCTAACATTATTCTATCCTTGCATTCCTGAAATGAATACTACTTGATCAAAGTGTATTATTATTGTGATAAGTTGCTCTAATCTTTTTGGTAATATTTTATTTAAAATTTTTGCATCTATAATTATAAGGGAAATTGGTCCATAATTTTCTTTCTCTGTTTTATATCTTGCTGATTTAGGTATCAGTACCATATTTGTGTCACTAAAAGAATTTGGTAGGACTGCTTCTTCACGAATTTTCTTTTTTTTTTCATTGCACACACTAATATCTTTTATTTTACTTTTTTTTCCAAATGCTTTATTAACTTCTGGTTTATATCATTCTTTGACGTCAAATCTTGATTTACAATTTTTCCCCATTTTTCCCTTGCCCACCACCCCAGAATAAAAGTCTAACAGGATATCCCCTCATCAAATTTGCTCTCTCCCATCTCTTCTCCCATACCCCTATTGAATTTTCCAATTGGACGAGGTGAATCCCTGAACCCCATTGCCTGCACATCTTATCTCCAAATTATATGCAAAATAGTATTAATCATAGTATTTATATATATTTTTTAAAAATTTATTTTTAAACAAGAATGGAGTTATTGGAGAAAAAACATTTACTGTGAATGTATCTGCCAAAATTGATACAATCACATAAGAGCAAGAGTCATTCCTCTAATACATTGAAGAATATGAACAGCCAGATTTCTTCCAAGAAATGACCATGTTGTTGGTCTCATTCCCTTCCCCCTTGACATCTGTAGGGTTCTTCTCTGGTACTGACTTGGGGGTGACAAATGTTTCCGAGTCAGGACTTGGCTCACTAGCACCATACTTGTTGTTGGCTATGACACTGAAGTTGTAGTGAATGAAGGGAGATAGCTTAAGCCTGGTTGAAGTCTCATTCCCAGGCACTGTGGCCAGTGGATATCAGGTTCCAGTCTCCATGGTCCGGTCCTCAAACTCAATGTTGTACTTCTCAATGGGTGAGTTATGTTCCTCCACTGGGCTCCAAGACAGCTGGACATGAAAATCCTTCTGTTTATACAGCTCTAGCTGGCCCACACACCCAGGGCTCCCCACCACCAGTAATGTAGCTTTTTTCTCCACTGAGTCCAAGGCAGTCTTGGCCACACAACTATAGTTTCCCTGGTTAGTATAGTCCAAGTTCTTAATGGTCAACTCGTCTTCCTTTATAACATACTTGTCACCCTCATAGATATACTTGATGTTTTGTTCATTCCAGTGCCAATCAATTTGGATTTCCAGGGAGGGGTCAAAGGACACATGACACGGAAATTCCACATTTGAGCCTTTCTTGACAATCTGGTTCTGGGGGCCCTTCCTGATCCAAGTGGCCTCTTTGACCTGAAGATGAGCCTGGATAGAAACCTTGTTCTGATCATTGTCAGCCTGACAAAAATAGGATCCTGTGTCATTTGTCTGAAGGTCTCGGATTGCCAGAGTCCCATTGGTATAGGGGACAAAACGTTCATCCTGCAGGACAGTGGTCTGATCCCGGTTTAGCCACTGGATGCTGGGCATGGGCACCCCAAAGGCATTACACAGCAGGTGGGCAGTGCTACCCTGAACCTCCCGGTAAGTTTTATTGTCTGGAGTCAAGATCTTGGTGGGCAGCTGAACAACAAAGATGTAGGCATTGGAGAGCAAGAGCCCATGCTTGTTTCTGGCCTCACACTGGGTCACCATGGTGTCATTGGGCTGTACATTGCTAAGGATCAGTGCCCCTCCTTGGACCCTGAGCTTGTCATCCCTGGTCAGATTTTCCAGCGAGACCCCATTGATCCTCCAAGTGACTGTGGAACGGGGCCTGCCCTGGACTTGGCAGTTGAGTCGAGCAGTCTCTCCTGGTGCCAACACCAGGCTTTTAGGCTCCTGCAACCAGTATGGGGCAGCCTCAACAGTGACATAGTAGACATGTTGTGAGCTCCCAAGGGTGTTCTCAGCCCAACAGTGGTACTCCCCGACATCTTCCTCCTCTACCTTCACGAGTCACAGAGTCTTGTTGAAGTTCTGGTAAGTCACTCGGCCTGCCTGCATCTGGTTGCTTGGGTATGACCACTTTATAGTGGGTGTGGGGAAGCCCTTGGCGATACACTCTAAGACCAGGGGCTGGCCCCGTAAAGCCACCAGACGGCTGTGCAAACCTTCAGGCAGGAGCAGGCGTGGCCGTCGGTAAATCATGTTGTTAGTGGGTTTGACCCTGAGGTCAATAGGCTCCTTCTGCATGATGGTTCGGGCCCCCAGGAAGTGGGCATGGCAGATGTAGTCTGAGTGGCTATCGTTGGTGAGCACATTGGCAAAGTAAAGGTTTCCATTCTGGCCCATGGTCACCCTCTCATCCTGTGTGATGTGGAAGATCCTGCTGTTCATCCAGTATATGAGGGACTGCACAACGCTGGCTGGAGGATTGCAGGGCAGGACCACTGACTGACCTTCCTCCACTTCGAAGGGCTGCACCTTCTCCTTGGCCCACTTGGGGGCGCCTTCAGCCACAAGCTGGATCTCATGGGACATAGCTGTGCCTAGTCTGTTGCTGGCGAAACATCGGTAGGTGCCCTGGTATCTCTGGGCAAAGTTGCTGTTGTTGCCGGTGATGGTGAAGGAGCCAGAGTTCATATGTGTGATCACACCAGGCTCCTTCTCAGGAGAGAAGTGGATGTTTTCCTTAGTCCAGCGGAACTGGACTTCAGGTTTGCCACTGGCTTCACACTTGAGGCTGATCTCATCAGGAGGGAAGACAACCAGCCTTTCTGGGGACTGCTCTGTGATGTTAAAGGGGCTGCATCATGTGTTTGCTGTCTGTGAGATCACCGCAGCAAGAGAGAGTTGAAGACACAAGATTAGGCATGGTTGGTGTTAGGAATGGTTAGGAATATCACCACCAGGAAGGAGCAGGGATGGGGACACATTGTGGAAGCATGTTGGAGTCTGAAGGAGCATAGGAAGGATAAAGATGCAGTGGTGGGGTATGAATCTTAGAGGTTGACATGGTGTGGAGAGATATGTTAGAGCACATGTGTTAGATTTGAACCTGTTTCCTCTTTTGTAAAACTGAGGAAGTGGGGGTGTGGAGAGGAAGGGGAGGAGTAGTAGTAGATGAGATTATCTCTAAAATTCGTTCTAGGGGTATATTCTATCCCCTATCCTACAAAACATAACCCACCTATCTGAATATATCAGAGAACTCTGAGTATGTGGAATCCCATTGAGACATTTTGGAATACAAGGAAATTACACAGCCCTACAGGGAGTCCCCAGTATCAGGGGGTGCAGCCATACCCTCTGGGAGCTCTGGAGGACCTTTTGACAGTAAAGACTGTAGGCTATGAGCCCATACAGGAGAAACAGAGGCAGGGGAGAAAAAAGTGGGGGGAGGGGGAGCAAAGAAAGAAAGAACAGGAAGAGTGAGATGGTAAAAAGGAAAGTAAGGGAGAGAACGGGGCAGAGAGAAAGACTAAAGAAATGATGAAGAGAAGGAGAAAGAAAAGGGGAAGAAAGAAGAGAAGACAAAGGATAGGAAAAGACAGATGGAAAAGGAGAAATAAAGGGAGAGAAAGGACAGAAAACAAGATGGGAAAGGGAGAGGAAAGGGCAGAGACTAAAGAAATGATGGCGAAAGGAGAGAAAGCAGAGGAGGAAAAAAAGCGGGAGGAAAAGACAGAGAGAAAAAGGCAAAAATTTATTTTAAAAGGAAGATAAGCAACTCAGTATATGCTGTACATGTGTAGTTATGCAAAACTTTACCATAGTAAATATATTGTAAAAGACTGACTATATTTCCCTCTCTCCCATCCCACCTTCCACCTGGTCCATTCCCCACCTTGATCCTGTTCCTTTTCAAAAGTGGGTGCTTCCTCCCACACCAGCCCACCCTCACCTCCAACACATTCCCCCATCCCCCTCCCTCCCCTCTCCTGTAGGGTCGGACACCCTATTTAGTATGCATGTCATTCTCTCTCTGGTCCAAATTCAATGAGAATAAGGTTTTGCCTTTTTGCCTTCCTGATCTTCCCTTTCCCTGCAACCACCTTCCCCTGCATCCTCTGCGTGAAACAGTTCACCCCGTTGTCTCTCCCCATTACCCCTCACCACATTACCCTCTCACCTCTTACACTCACCTTTTAAATATCATCTCTTCCTAATAAATTCGACCTGTGCCCTCTATCTATCTATACCTGAAGATATGTATACACACATTCACAAATGTATTCATATGCTCATATACCCTTCTTTAACTATTTTCATAGTGAGAAAAGTTTCATCAGTTTCAGCTATTGTTTTTCCCTGTATAAATATAAATAGTTCAATATGGATGAGTTCATTGTGATTTCTTTTCCCTGTTTACTTTCTCAAGCATCTCTTGCTTCTTGTACCTGAATGTCAAATTTTCTATTCAACTCTGGTTTTTTCCTCAAGAATGCTTGAAAGTCCTCTATTTCACTGAATGAACATATTTTCCCCTGAAACATGATACTCATTTTTGCTGGGTAGGTGATTCTTGGTTTTAATCCCAGGTCCTTTGAACCTGCAGAATATCATATTCTATGCCCTTTTTTCCCTCAGTGTAGAAGCTGCCAGATCCTGTGTTATCATGATTGTGTTTACATAATATTGAAATTGTTTCTTCCTGGCTGCTTGTAGTATTTTCTCCTTGATCTGGGAATTCTGGAACCTGGCTACTATATTCCTAGGAGTTTTCTTTTGGGGATCCTTTTCAGGAGGTTATTCTCTGGATTCTTTCAACTCCTATTTTGCCTTCTGGTTCTAAAACATCTGGGCAATTTTCCTTGAGAATTTCTTGAAGGATGATTTCTAGGTTCTTTCTTTGATCATGGCTTCCAAGTAGTCCAATAATTTTTAGACTATCTCTCCTGGATCTATTTTCCAGGTTAGTAGTTTTTCCCATGAGATATTTCATTTTGCCTTCTATTTTTTCATTTGTTTGGATCTGCTTAATGGCATCTTGATTTCTCATAAAGTCACTAGCTTCCATTTGCTCCAGTCTAATTCTAAAGGAATGAATCTCCTCAGTGAGCTTTTGAGATTCTTTTTCCATCTGGCAAATTTGGCTTTTTAAGGCATTCTTCTCTTCATTGCCTTTCTAGGCCTCTATTGCCATTTGAGTTAGTCTATTTGTTAAGGTGTTATTTTCCTCAGTCAGGCTGTTGATTGTCATTTCATACTTTTCCTCCATACTTCTCATTTCTCTTCCCAATTCCCCCCCCCCCACTTCTCTTATCTGCTTCTTAAGGTCCTCTATGCCCTGTAACCAGCGCATATTTTCATTTGGAGCTTTTGGTGAAGGATTTCTGACCTCCCAGTCTTCCTCCTGTTCCCTGCTTTGATCACCTTTGCCTCCAAAATAGGGGTCTAATGTTGCTTTTTTCTGTTTGTTTCCTTTGCCTAGGCATGTTGCCACTCAATTATTTGACTTTTGGGCTTGTTGCCACAGTAGGACTGTGCCACCAGCCAAGGGAACTTCTTTCTCAAATGTTCTGGTTTTCTTAACTTCCAGAGGTATTAGTTGGGTGGCCTCTGTGAAGCCTCCACACACTCTAGCAAGCTGCTCACATACCCCAAGACCCCCACCCCAGACTGCAATCCAGATCCATGAGCACTTAACCCAAAGACTGATTGCTGGATCCCCTACAGTTCTCAGGCGAAAAGCTGAAGCTGCAATGTGGCACTGTGGTGCAAGCTGCGCCTCCTCTTCAGCAGCTTCTTGCTCCCAGGGGAAGATGCTGATGCATTCTCCCAACCAGTCCCAAAGTCCATAGGGCTCTAACCTCTCACTTTGTCCTAGGCATCTATGTGTTGATAATTCTGGAAATGCCACAACTCCTGGTGTTGTGGGGTCCTTCCAGCCAGCTGCTGGTCTGGCTGCCCTCAGTCTAAAACCGCAACTCATGTGGGCCTGGGCTCAGCTCCCAAAGTGCTGCACTGGCAGATCCCAAGGTGCTATTCTGGTGGCTCCCAGAGCCCTGTGCCAGCCTCTCCCTGCTGTGCTCCAGGGCTGTCCTTAGAGGGAGGTTAGCTTCTCTGTGTCATTTTGTTGGTATTGGAGCTCCGGAGGTCATTCAGAGTTCCCCTTTTACAGAATTTTGAAGTGGTTTGGGTTGGAGCTCAGCAGAAGTGCTGTTTCTACTCAGCCATCTTGACTCCACCTCTTCTTCACTAATTTCCCCA
Source organism: Gymnobelideus leadbeateri (assembly GCA_011680675.1). NCBI lineage: Eukaryota > Metazoa > Chordata > Mammalia > Diprotodontia > Petauridae > Gymnobelideus > Gymnobelideus leadbeateri. Next base: position 211,069 of record WOXC01009617.1, on the reverse strand, counting down.
AATAATTTGTAGAGTATTGGAATCAAATGTTTTCAAAATGTTTGAGAGAATTCACTAGGAAATCCACCTCGCCCTAGAGATATTTTCCATGGGAGTTCACTGATGACCTATTTGATTCATTCATTCATTTATTCATTCATTCATTCATTCATTCATTCATTCATTCATTCATTCATTTATTTATTTATGTATTTATGTATGTATTTATTTATTTATTTATTGATGGGGTTATTAATTTACTTTCTCTTCACTTTATCTGGGCAACTTATATTTTTATAAATATTAATACATTTCACTTAAATTTACAAATGTATGTGCATATACAATTGGGCAAAATAATTCCTAATTATTGTTTTAATTTCCTCTTCATTGGAGGAAATTCACCCTTTTCATTTTTGATATTCATAATTTGTTTTTCTTCTTTCTTTTTTCTAATTGTATTGACTAAGTGTCTATCAATTTTATTGGTTTTTTCATAAAAATAAGCTCTTAGTTTTATTTATTAATTCAATAGTTTTCTTAATTTCACTTTTATTAATCTCTCCTTTGGTTTTCAGTATTTCTAATTTAGTATTTAATTGGGGATTTTCAATTTGTTGTTTTTCTAGCTTTTTCAATTTATGCCCATTTCATTAACCTACATTTTCTCTAATTTATTCTATAATTTCTTGTTTGACACAAACATTCTTTAGGATTAAATTGTTTAATTTCTAATTAGTTTTTAGTCTATCTTTCCATGGCCCTTTATTGCACATGATTTTTATTGCATTATGATCTGAGAAGTATGTATTTAATATGTCAATCTTTCTGCATTGAATTGTGAGATTTTTATACCCTAGTATTTTTTAGTATTTTCCATGAACCACTGAGAAGAAAGTATATTTCTTTCTATCTGCATTCAGTTGTCTCTAGAGATCTATCATATATAGATTTTCTGAAATTCTATGTGCCTCATTCACTTCTTTCTTGTTTATATCAAGGTTAGATATATCAGGTTCAGAGAGGGGCAGAATAAGGTCCCCCACTAATATAATTTTTCTATCTATTACTTCCTATAATTCCTTTACATTCTCCTCTAGGAATCTGGATGCTATTCCATTTGGTGCATATATGTTAAGCAATGATATTGCTTCATTCTCAATGGTGCCTTTTAGCAGGATATAGTTTCCTTTCTTATCTCTTTTAATTATAACTATTTTCACTTTTGCTTTATCTGAGATAAGGATTGCTACCCCTGCTTTTTTTTTTTACTTTAGCTGAAGCATAAAACATTGTACTCTAGCCTTTTCTTCTTTACCCTGTGGGTTCCCCTTTGTTTCAAATATGTTTCTTGTAGACAGCATATTATAGGATTATGATTTTTAATCTATTCTGCTATCCACCTCTGTTTTATGGGAGATTTCATCGCATTCATATTCATGGTAATGGTTACTATCTGTCTGTTTCACTCCATCCTATTCCATCATCTCCTTATGTTTTTGTTTCTTCCTTTTCCCTTCCCCTCCTTAAGGGTTTCCCTTTTGACCACCACCTCCCTCAGTGTTCACTCTCTGTCACTCCCCCTTCTTTAGCTACCCTCTCCCATTACTGCTATTTCCCTCCCTTCTAATTCCCCCCTTCTTGTTCCCCTCTTACCCTCCTACTGCCTATAGTCACAATAGATTTTTATTCTTATCAAAGTGTGCTATTCTGCCTTTGACCCAAACCAATGAGATTATATTTCATACAGTATTCCTCTCCTTCCCTCCTTTTCCTCTATTTAAGGAATTTTCATGTCTATTCGTGTTAGAATCTTAAACTTAACTGATTTTGTTGATCCCTCTTTGAACCAGAACCAGTGAGAATAATGTTCAAATGATGTTCCTCTCCCTCTTTCCTTCCCCTCTACTATAGTGTGTTTTTATGCCTCTTTGAATGGCATACTTTATCTTTTTCTGTCTCATCCTTTCGATTTATCCCATTACAATCCATTTGATACTCTTAATAAGTTTTTTTTTATCTTCATATTAGTTCATTCATACCCACACCCGCTATCTATGTATAACCCTTTTAAAAGTCATGATAATCATATAAATTTCAATATCGACATTTATCAGCTTCTTATATAGGGATGTGAATATTTTGCCCTTGTTGCATCCCAAGTTATATGCATGTGTGCATGAGTGTCCATGTGTGCATGTGTGTATGTGTGAGTTTGTGTTTTCCTTGTTTAACTTTTTATGTCTTTTTTGAGCCTTACAACTGGAGACCAAATTTTCCATTGAACTCAGGTTTTTTCATCAGGAAAGTATGGAAGTCCCTTTTTTCTTTAAATGACCATCTCTTTGCCTGAATGATTATGCTCAGTTTTGACAGGTAGTTGATCCTTGGTTGCAGTCCTAGCTCTTTTGTCTTATGAAATATAAAATTCCAGTCCCTTTTATCTTTTAGTGTAGAAGCTCCTAAGTCCTCTGTAATCCTGACAGTAGTTCCATGATATCTGAATTATTTCTTTTTGGCTGCATATAATATTTTTTCCTTAATCTTGTAATTCTGGAATTTGGCTACTATATTTCTTGAGTTTTTCAATTTGGGATCTCTTTCAGGAGGAGACTGGTGAATTCTTTTGATAACTATAATCTTGTGATTCCTGGACTTCAGGACAGTTTTCTTTGAAAATCTCTTGGAGGATTTTGTCCGGGCTGATTTTTATATCATGGCTTTCCGGGAGACCAGTATTCTTAGGATATCTCTCCTGGATCTATTCTCCTGGTAAGTTATTTTTCCAGTGAGATATTTTACAGCTTCTTCCATTTTTTTCAATCTTCATGTTTTGTTTGGTTCACTCTTGGTGCATCATAGATTCCTGAGCTTTGGTTTGCCTGATTTTAATTTTTACTGTAATATTTTCTTATATTTGTTTTTGATTTAGGTCAGGGAGGGGGAATCAGAGCAGCCAGAGTTTACTTTGCCCTCCTGGCCCCTGGAAAATCAGGCAGGTGATTTTTACATTTCCAGGCTTTGGGCTGATAGCCCCTAGAGAAACTGCTGTCTCTGCTGAGGGGCCTGAACTTTCCCTTACCCAGCTCCAACAGATCCTCCTGTCACATGGTGAGATGCTGGTGAGACGGCTGTGAATCACCCTTGGGGTAGGTGAGTTTGCTGGCTGGGGCTCCTTCTCATTCTGATGTAGTTCACTCTCTAATCCAGGGTTGTGCAGCTCCTGCTTCCTCCATATTTCCCCTGCCCTGACCCACATTGGCACTGTATTCTGCCATGCTCCATATCCCATTAGATTCTGACACTCTAAATTCCATTCAGATTCACATTTTAAAGTTTAGTGAGAGGATACATGGAAGAGCTTAGAAAAGTTATTGCTTTCATTCTGCCATCTTGGCTCCAAAGTTGCAAATTTTCTATGCAACTCTGGTTTTTTCATCAAGAATGCTTGAAAGTCCTCTATGTCATTGAATATCCATTTTCTCCCCTGAAGGATTGTACTCAGTTTTTCTGGCTAGGTGATTCTTCCTTGTAATCCTAGCTCTATTGCCCTCAGAAATAAAATTTTCTACGCTCTTCAATTCTTTATTGAAGAAGCTAAATCTTGTGTTTTCCTGACTGTGACTCCCCAATACCTGAATAGTTTCTTTCTGGCCACTTGCAATATTTTTCCTTGACCTGGAAACTCTGGAATTTCACTATAATATTCCTGGGAACTTTCAATTTTGGATCTCCTTCAAGAAGTTATTGGGGGTCGGCTAGGTGGCGCAGTGAATAGAGTGCCGGCCCTGGAGTCAGAAGGACCTGAGTTGGGAGCCAGCCTCAGACACTTAATCCACACAAACAAAAACCTAGCCGTGTAACCTTGGGCAAGTTACTTAACCCCAATTGCCCTAAAGGGGCAGCTAGGTGGCACAGTGAGTAAGAGTGCCGGCCTCAGAGTTGGGATGACCTGAGATCAAATCCGGCCTCAGAAAATGAGCACCCACAAACAAATAATGACTAGCCATGTAACCTTGAGCAAGTTACTTAACCCCAATTGCTTAAAAAAAAAAAGAAGTTATTGGTGGATTCCTTCAATTTCTATCTTACCCTCTATTAAATTATGTAAATTATCTCTCATGAATCTATTTTGCAGGTTACTTGATTTTCAAGTGAGATATTTTATATTGTCTTCTACATTTTCATTCTTTTTGTTTTATTGTTTCCTGATTCCTTATAAAGTTGTTAACTTCCATTTGCTTAATTCTAATTTGGAAGTAATTAGTTTCTTCAGTGATCTTTTACATCTTTTCCATTGTAGCTGTTTCTATTTTTAATTTTTTTTTTCTTCAGTGAATTTTTGTGCTTCTTTTTCCATTTAGCCAATTTTTCTTTATAAAAGTGTTCTCCTCATTGACTCTTTGTGTCTCTTTTACTATTTGGTCTAGTCTATTTTTTAATTTATGTTTTTTCAGTATTTCTTGAGTCTCCTTTACCAAACTGTTGACTCATTTTTTTATGATTTTCTTGCATCACTCTAATTTCTCTTTCCAGTGTTTGTTTTACCACTCTTACTTTACTTTCAAGATCTTTTTTGAGACCAATTTATATTATTACTTGGAAGCTTTGGATGTAAGGACTTTAACTTTATCTTCTTCTGAGTGTATTTTCTGATCTTACTTGTCACCACAGTAAAGTTCTATGTCTAGAATTGTTTTCTACTGTTTGATAATATTTCCAGCCTATTATTTGACTTCTAACTCTTTGTCAAAGTAGGTCCCTGTTTCTAGAGTGTAGGGAGCACTGTCCCAAGATTCAGGGTTTGGTTACAGTTGCTTTCAGAGATATTTCTAGGGACTTGCAAGTTTTCACTTCTTCCAGAGCAGCATGATCTTAGGAGAGGTTTTTGCTACTCCTGTCTTGTGCTCTGATCTGTGAGTGGCTACAAGTACCCTTTTTTGTCCTGGATCTCTGAAGAGGGTTCTAGTTCACTGTGGCCACAAGCTCTGGTGTACTAGTGCTCCTCTTCACCCTGGGACTGACACCCAGCATTGTGAACCAGATCTGAGTATGGGCAAAGCAAGAGAGCCCTGCCTCAATACTAGTAAAGAGACTTCTGTAATCTACTTCTGACTAGTGGTTTGACCCACTTACCATCTTTGGGCTGAGAGCACCAAAATCATCTGCTGTTACTGCTGATTCAATGATTCCCAAGGCCTGAACCTAGTTTGCTGGGGCAGAGGCCATTCTGGAAGGACTTGTCCTTGATTGTGCTCCACTCTCATCTATATGTGACAGACCTTACCTTCTGATCTTCTTAATTGTCTTGGGCTGTAAAATTGTTTCACTCAGTCTTTTTGTGGCTTTTGTTACTCTAGAATTTGTTTAGAGTCATTATTTAAAGGTATTTGGAGGGTTTGGGGGAAGAGCTTAGGCCAGTCCCTGTCTTTACTCTGGCATTAAACAAATTTCAGGAGGAAATAGAGAGTGAAACCATACTAATGGGAAACCTCCATCTACCACTTTCAAACATAGATAAATCAAATCATAAAATAAAAAGAAATAGCTTTAAAATATGAATAGAATTTTAGAAAGGCTAAATATTTAACAAAATAATTTAAAATGCAATATAATCTTAATTTGTGGCTTTATAAACTAATATGCAGACTGCAGGGGTCTGTATGAATTTGACTTTGACCCCACTCTACAGGAGTTCAGAGAAGAGAATGATTACTAAGGGGCTTAAAGGATACATTGGAGGAGGTTGACAAAGAGGAGTATCTTCAAGGAAGAAGAGGACTTAGATAAGTGATGAGGTCTGAGGTGAGCCCTTTAGGGAAAAGAATGATGGCATTTCTCCACAAAGTTCACTCCCAATATCTATTCCAGTTACTTTAGTAGTCATATTGGTCTATAAACCCTCCACATCACTCATTTGTGCATGTCCAAGTAGTACAGATCTTATATTTAGATACCTATAGAATCAATAATTCTTTCTTTTTACATCTAATATTTTTGCCTTTTTTCTAATAATTATTTTCCATTTTATACCAAAAAATTATGTATTATAAACAATTATGTTTTGTTTTGGGGAAGATTCTTTTATAAGATTAAAATATTTTAGTACAATATTCTTTTATTACGTGATTTCTCTCCTTGTTCTTACCCTTCATCCTTGAACACTTGATACATAGAAAGTGTAACATTGCACATGACACTTAAATTTGTGACTCAATCCTAAGCATGAGATATTTGAATCTAAGCCAAGGTTGAATTATTTGCTAAAAATACACAAAGAAAGGATAGAATTAATTTAATTATTGACTCTCCAAAGTTTTACTCTTCTCACATCACTAATTTCAAGGAAGATTAAAATTTAGGCTCTATGAAAATGAATGTGATGAACTCTCCCATAAAATAGAAGTGAATAGTAGAATGAATTAGAAACCACAATCCAACAATATGTTGTTACAAGAGATATTCTTTAAAGAGAAAGGCACATATCCACACAGTTAAAATAAAGGGCTGGAGCAGAATCTGTTATTCTTCAGCTGAAATTAAAAAAAAAAAAAAGACATTAGTAGTAATCATAACCTCAGATAAAGAAAATGCAAAAAACAAACCTAAATGAAAAAGATATCCTGGTAACTTCATTTTTCTAAAAGAAACAATAGAAAATGATTTAATATCAGCATTGTGTATAATGAGGGTCCACAGAGACTGCCAAAGCATCCAAATAGTTGAAGGAAAAATTAAACAAGTTTCAGGAGGAAATAGAGAGTGAAACCATATTAATAGGCAACCTCCATCTACCACTTTTAAACATAGATAAATCAAATCATAAAATGAACAAGGAAGAGCTTTAAAAAGATGAATAGGGGGCGGAGCCAAGATGGCAGAGTAGAAACAGCTCATCCAAGCCTCTCTGCCCCCAGATTCTCCACAAACTATGTAAAAAAGGACTCTGAAAATCTTCTGGAGCCCCAGCACCCACAGAACGACACAGAGAAGCTAGCCTCCCGCTGAGGACAGCCCAGCACCCTGACGGAAGGACCAGCGCAGTGGTCTGGGAGCCGGCAGCGCGCAGAGTGCAGGAGCCGAGCCGAGCCCAGGTCCACGTGAGCCGAGGTTTTAGCCCCAGGGCGGCAGGGCCAGCAGCCGGCTGGAGGAACCCCAAAACACCAGGAACTGTGGAGACGCCAGAATTGTCAACATAGACTTGCCTGGGACAAAGTAGGAGGTTAGTGTCCTATGGACTTTGGGACCTGTATTTGGGGAATGCGTCAGCTCCCTCCCCTGGGGGCTAGAAGCTGCTGAGGAGACAGGCCACTGTGTAGTTTTCAGAGGCATTTCCGGCTCCCAGCCTACAAATCGTGGGGAGATCCAGCGATCAGTCTTTTGGGGGGTAATCGCTCTTGCTTTAACCTCCCTGGATCTGGATTGTGATCTAGGGTGGAAGTTGTGGGTGGGTTTATAGCTTGCCAGAAACGGAAGTTGGCCCCCACACGTTCGGGACGAAAATTCCTCTATCTGGCCTTAAAGCCATAGTGTGGCAACAAGCCCAAAAGTCAAGCAATTAAATGGCAACATGCCAAGGCAAAGGAAACAGAAAAATGCAACCCTAGACTCCTATTTTGGGGGCATAGAGCAGGAAAAGGACTGTGAGGTCAGAAGTCCTGCTCCAAAAGCCCCAGGGAAAACATGAGCGGGTTGCAGGCCATAGAGGACCTTAAGGAGGACTTTAAAAATCAAATAAGAGAAGTGGAGGAAAAATTAGAAAGAGAAATGAGAAGGATCCAGGAAAAGTATGAAATGAGGGTCAACAGCCTGACTGAAGAAAATAACACCTTAAAAAATAGACTAACTCAAATGGCTAAGGAGGCCCAAAAGGGCAACAAGGAGAAGAATGCCTTAAAAAGTCGAATTTGCCAGATGGAAAAAGAATCTCAAAAGTTCACTGAGGAGATTCATTCCTTCAGAGTTAGACTGGAGCAAATGGAAGCTAATGACTTTATGAGAAATCAAGATGCTGTTAAGCAGATCCAAACGAATGAAAGATTAGAAGGCAATGTGAAATATCTCATGGGAAAAACCACTGACCTGGAAAATAGATCCAGGAGAGACAATTTAAAAATTATCGGACTACCTGAAAGCCATGATCAAGGAAAGAACCTAGAAATCACCCTTCAAGAAATTCTCAAGGAAAACTGCCCTGATGTTTTAGATCCAGAGGGCAAAATAGAGGTTAAAAGAATCCACCAATCACCTCCTGAAAAAGATCCCAAAAAGAAAACTCCCAGGAATATTATAGCCAGGTTCCAGAATCCCCAGATCAAGGAGAAAATACTACAAGCAGCCAGAAGAAACAATTTCAATATTGTGGAAACACAATCAGAATAGCCCAGGACCTGGCAGCTTCTACACTGAGGGATCGAAGGGCATGGAATATGATATTCCAGAGGGCAAAAGAACTGGGAATGAACCCAAGGGTCACCTACCCAGCAAAACTGAGTATTTTGTTTCAGGGAAAAATATGGTCATTCAGTGGAATAGAGGACTTTCAAGCATTCTTGAGGAAAAACCAGAGTTGAATAGAAAATTTGACATCCAGACACAAGAAGGAAGAGATGCCTGAGAAGGTAATCAGGGAAAAGAAATCAAAAGGAACTTATCAAAGTTGAACTATTTACATTCCTGTATGGAAAAGCAATATCTGTGACTGATGATATCTTTCCCACTATGAAAATAATGGAAGAAGGAGGTGTGGTCATACGAATACATATGTGAATGTGTGTGTATATGGTTACAGTTATATATGGATAGAGGGCATAGGTTGATTTTGTTGGGAAGGGAGAGTACTCAAGGGATGAAATTATGAGGTGAGAGAGGAAAGTGGCAAGAGGAGATGGGGAGAGACAGGGTAGGGTAAACTATCCCATGTAGGGGAAGTGGGTGCAAAGGAGGGGGAGAATAAGGAAAGCTAAAAAGGCAAAACCACATTCACATTGAATTTGGTTCAGGGAGAAAATGACATACATACTAAATGGGATATCTCAACCTGCAGCAGGATAGGGGAAGGGGGATGGGAGGAGGGATGATGGATGGGAGGGCATCCTTGGGGTGAGGGGAGGTTGGAAGTACCCACTATAGAAGAGGGACAGGATCATGTAGGGAATGGACCAGGTGGGGGGTGGGATGAGTGGGTGGGAATTATAAGCAGCCTTGTACAATATATCTACTATGATAATGTTTTGCATAGCTAGACATGTACAACATATACTGAATTACTTATATCCCAAGAAGGAATGGGTGACAAGGGAGGAAGGAAATGGATCTGAAATTCGAGGTCGTAACATTAAATGTTTCAAATATATATAAATACTATTATTAATACTCTTTTGCCTATAATTGGGAGATAAGATGTGCAGGCATTGGGAAACAAAGATTCATCTTCCTCTAATGGAAAAGTCGATGGGGGTATGGGAGAAGGTATGGGAGAGAGCAGATTAGAGGAAGCGATATCTTGTGGGACTGCTATTCTGGGAGGTTGGGTAGGGGAATAATGGGGGGAAAATGATTGTAACTCAAAATCTGGTGGAAATGAATGATGTAAAACAGAAGTTAATAAAGTATTTGTTTAAAGAAAAAAAAAATTTTAGAAAGGCTAAATATATGGAAATTTGAAGAACATTGAATGGGAATAGAAAGGATTATACCTTATTCTAAACTGTACTTGGAGTCATCACAAAAATTGACCATATACTAAAGCATAAAAAGTTTTCAAAAATTGCAAAAGAGCTGAAATATTAAATGCACAATTTAGCAACATTATATATTACAATTACATTAAATAAAGATCTTTAAAAATTAATTCAAGACTAAATAATATAATCCTCAAAATGAATGGGTCAAAAAAAAAAACAAATCATAGAAACAGCAATTTCATTAAATAAAATGACAATGACAATAAGTAAATTGACAAGCTAAGTTAAATGAATGAACATTTTTTTTTTTTTTGCTTTTTTGGAGGGCAATTGGGTTTAAGTAACTTGCCCAAGGTCACATGGCTAGGTTTTTTTTGTGTATTAAGTTTCTGAGGCCAGATCCAAACTCAGGTCCTTCTGACTCCAGGACCAGCACTCTACTCACCATGCCACCTAGCTGCCCCAAATGATCATTTAAAAAATATAGATTGCCAAAATTTAAAGTTACTCTGTTTTAGAAAAAGAAATTGTATAAGACATAAATGACTTTGTAGGAGAAAAACCCAGGACCAGGTCGGTTGATATGTGAAATTTATCAAGCATTTCAAGAAAAATTAATTATAATACTATACAAAATGTTTGAAAAATATGTAAAGCAGTAGTCTTATGAAATTGCATCTATGACACAAACACGGTTTTGAAACTTAAACTAGGAAGAGTCAAAACAGAGAAAGTAGACTCTAGACCAATTTCCCTAATAAGCACTGATATAAAATTTTAAAATAAAATATGGCAGGAATATAATAACAACATATTATAATAAACATGCACTGTGGCCAGGATAAATTTTTAACCAGGAATGCAATTTTACTTCAATATTAGGAAAAATATAAGCATAATTGAACAAAACAACAAAATTCATGAGACTATTTCAGTGCATGTAGAATTTTTTTTTTCACAAAATACACCACCAATTCATTTTTAAATACTAAAGAGTGTGAGAATAAAGAATTATTGTATATTTTCAAAACCATTCAAAACCATGAAGAAGTATTATCTCTAATTGTGATAAGCTAGAAATCTTTCTAATAAGTTAGGGATGAAACAAGGATCTCCATTATCAATATCACTATTCTGTCTTGCACTAGAAATGTCAAAGTCAAAATTGTTAAAGTAATGAATAAATATTTGATAGTCTGTAATGGGAATGTAAATTTACGTTGTTGCCATCTTTCCATCTTTCTAAGATTGTATCAAGTAAAATCTTCCCCGCCTCTAGGCCCTTTGATAGGCTTTGATGCACCTGGAGCCTGTGGCAGGAGGATCCTTTTTTTAATGAGATACTTTGTGTTTGGGCAGTGGGTCAAGAGGATAATTACATTCTCTGAGCAAGGAGAAGGCTATATAAACCCTCATGGGAGTCTTTCTTTTGGAGCTCACTTTGAGAAGTGTTGTGTGATTTGACCAGACGAGACTCTGGGCAGCCATTGAGAGCCCCCTGGCTTCGAAAAAGCCAGATGTTGATGCTTCCCTCTCTGGTCACTGACTAGGTATGGATGCAATGGTTGGACAGTTGGAGGCCTGTCTGCTTGATCTATTTTGTTTCTCTGCCTTCTTGTAACTTCTGCTTGTAACCTCTCTGTATACTCTGAAGTTCGGGGTGCTGACTTTTCCCCCTGAACTAGATAAATGATATGTTTGATTGATTAATGCAAGATTGTTAATCCATTTTGAGTTTCTTTCCTTTAGAAAAGCAGATTAAGAACCTTGTGTTGGCAGCCACCCTGGGGATGCTGGAGTGCTTGCTGCTACAAAGTCTCTCATGCCAAGGATGAAGTCACATTTGGATTTCATTAAGATATACCCATCACTACTGAATATATCTGTTGTAAATCACCAGTTTTGAATTCACACAACTGAGGTAAACACAGTTGACCTAAGAGCTGACTGAAGTTGACTATGTCTTGTTTCAAGGCCATTGAATTGCCTTGGGCTGACAATATTAAGTCACTTGCAGCATCTGATTATGCTATAAATCTCCCAATCTCTCCCCTCCAGAGATTCCCAAGGTTTGTTTTTGAATTTTTGCTTATTATACAAAACAACTTATCTTTTGAAACTGTGAGATGACTAATCTAGGCCCCGCCTGCAGCCTCGTCAATATCTTGGTCTAAGTACCCTATATAAACATATTCCCAGCCCCCTTCTTTGGTACCCCAGCATTTGCTGTATGCCACCCTGAACTGCAGCTCACATGCACTGATTGAACAGCTCAATTTTGTTTTACTGACTGTTCTCATTTAAATTCAAGTTGACAGCTGTATTATGTATAGACCATGTATTTCCATCATATACACAAGATTTGCATAGAAAACATTATTGAATAGGGCAATCATAAAATGATGAGGTTTAGTATTAGGGGTGAACAATATGCCAAAATACCAATACCCAGGGTCCTGCTAGAAGAAATCTACTCAAGTCTCCTCTCAGCCAAAGAAAAGCAAAGTCCTCTAGCGATTTAGTATATTGGGTAAACTCTTTTTGGGGGGGGGTAGACTCTTAAGGAGCCACAATATCTGTGATGCCTGCATTGAGAAAGTGGGTAAAAATCGTCTAACACCAAATCATTCTCTGGCCTTCCTTCTTTCATGGAGTCATGATGGGGTCTGATATACAGAAAGGTAGTTGGAGGAATCTAGGGGTGGTCTAGAGAAGGAGTTTGGGGAGGGTCTTCAGGAGGAGTCAATGAGGTCAGACCCCAGTAATGAGTGATTAAGGGTGGAAAGTTACTGGAGACTACCTGGAGACTACAGACAATGGTGGGATAGGCCAGTTCAAGGGTGTAATAGTTGACTTGGTTATAAATATTTTTGGAGGATCAAGATGGGTGATAACTTGATCAATTATGTTATACTCTGGAGAAAGATGTTATTAATTAAAAAAAAAACAACAAAAAACAACCTATCCATAACTGATAAGGTACTGGCTCTGGGAACCCACTTGAACTCTGATTGAGTCTTCCCATTTGATGAGGCATTTGCATGAGACCATAAGTCTTTTGTTGTGGTTCTGCCCAAACCTTTGTTACTAGCTTGGCCCTCCATAATCTAGCTAGCCCCAACCCTTGATCCTCAACTGTTACACCCTTGAATTGGCCTAGCCCACCATCGTCTGTCTTCTCCAGATAGCCTCTATCAACTTCAGTCATTTACTGGAGTCTAACCTCATTAACTCCTCCCAAAGACCCTTCCCAAACTCATTACTGGAGTCTGACCTCATCTGACTCCTTCTGAAGACCCTCCCCAAACTCCTTTTCTAGACCACCCCAAGATTCCTCCCACAACCTTTCTGTATATAAGTCCCAATCTTGCCTCCATATGCTGTGAAAACACCATAGAATTTTCTATCACAGACTTGCCCTGTGTCAGAGGAATCTGGCTGGTTGTCCAATGGAAGCATATCTAACTAATAAGTGTCTGAGGCTGGATATGAGCACAGATCTTCCTGAGACTAGGCCCAGCACTCTATTAATTGTGCCAAATAGATTCCTTGGAAAGCAAGAATATCAAAGATATAATTCACTGATCATAAGCAATGAAATAAGAGTAACTGGGGACTAGATAGTATACTTCTAAAAGTACTGGTGGGTCAAAGAACAAACTATATTAAAAATAGAAAATTTTATCTAAGAAAGTGACCATGAATAACATTGCAGAACTTATGGGATACATTTAAAACAGTTCTGAAGGGAAATTTTATATCTCTAGGCAATTTAATCAAAAAAATAATAAGCAATTCAATAAATAAGACATGTAACTAAATAATTTGAAAAACAAATTCCTAATTAAATTAATAAATTTAATTTATTATTATTTAAATTAATAAACTAATAAAATTCTTTTATACATTTACAAGTTTTTGTTTTCTTTTTAAAGAAGGCTACTTGATTTCTAAGTGAAGCTAGGATCTACTTTTTAAAACAACTGATAAAATTATAAATAATTAGCTAACCTACTTTTTAAAAAGTGAGAGGATTGGGCAGCTAGGTAGCACAATAAATAAGAGCACTGGTCCTGGAATCAGGAGCAGCTGAGTTCAAATCAGGCCTCAGAAACTTGATACATTTACTAGCTGTGTGACCTTGGGCAAGTTACTTAAACCCAATTGCCTTGCTTTCCTTCCTCCAAAAGGAAAAATGGGGGAGAGAGAGGAAAACAGAATTGCTTATATAAAAATAAAAAACAGAGAACTCAGAAGAAATAAAGAAAATAATTAGAAACTATTTGGAGCAATTTTAAATGAAATAAATAAAAACAAAATAAATGAATATTTATTAAAAATCGATACATAGATTAAGAAAAATTATGTAAATTATCTGACATTTAGGGGTATAAATGAACTCCCAATGTGAAAATGACCAAAACCCAAGGACTAAATCCATTCATAAATAAATGAATGATATAAAATATTCAAAAAAAAATAATTAAAATAATAACAACCCACTTTTTAAAAAAAAATAATTTATTAGTTTAGTTTCAGTTAACAAGATTCAATTCCATATTTCCTTGATTTTCAAATTTCCTTTACTTCCCTCCCCCTTCCCCCCACAACAGCATATAGTCCAGTATAGGATCTGCAAATACATTCATATTAGACATTATTCCAATTACAAAGGCGTATTATACTAGGTGGGATGAAAGATGGTAAAGAAGAAATAAAACCAAACAATGAAAAGAAAAAGATCATTTAGTTTGCTTCCATTAGGATTCAGGCTCAGTTCTTTCTAGTTATATCTCTGGATGGCGCATTTCTCTCTTTCTTGAGTCTTTCAAGATTGACTTGTATCACTGCATTGCTCAAGAGAGTCCAGTCTGTCATAATTGGTCATCACAGATATGGTATGTCTGTGATTGTATACAAATTTCTTCTGATTCTACTCTTCTCACTCAGCATCAGTTTTTTTTTTTTATAAGTCTCTCCAGGTAATTATGAAATCTGTTACCTCCTCGTTTCTTATAGCACAATAATATTCCATTACATTCATATACCACAACTTGTTTAGCCATTCCCCAATTGATGGGCACCCCTTTAGTTTCCAATTCTTTGCAACCATAAAAAGGGCTGCTATAAATATTTTTGTACATATGGGTCTTTCTCCCACTTCTATGATCTCTTTGGGATATAACCCTAGAAGTGGTATTGTTGGGTCAAAGGGTGTGAAATCATTTATAATCCTTTGGGCATAATTCCAGATTGCTCTCCAGAATGGCTGGATAAGTTCACAACTCCACCAGCAATGTATTAGTGTTCAAATTTGTCCACATCCTCTCCAGCATTTGTCACCTACTTGCTTTTTCATCTTAGACAATCTGACTAGAGAGATGTGGTATCTCAGAGTTGTTTTGATTTGCATTTCTCTAATCAATAGAGATTTAGAGCATTTCTTCATATGCTTATAGATATCTTTAATTTCTTTCTCTGAAAACTGCCTGTTAATATCCTTTGACCATTTATCAATTGGGGAATGACTTGTATTCATATAGATTTGGCTCAATTCTATATAAATTTGAGAAATGAGTCCTTTATCAGAGACACAAGTTGTAAAAATTCTTTCCCAATTTCCCACCTCCCTCTTGATCTTGGTTACATTGGCTTTGTTTGTATAGAAGCTTTTCAATTTAATGTAATCAAAATTATCCATTTTGCATTTTATAATGCTCTCTAATTCTTGTTTGGTCCTAAAGTCTTCCCCTCTCCACAAATCTGTCAGGTAAACTACCTAGATCATGCACCCATTTAGACTTGATTTTGGTATATGTTGTTAGATAATGGTCTACGCCCAGTTTCTGCCATACTGTATTCCAGTTTTCCTAGCAGTTTCTGTCAAATAATGCATTCTTATCCCAAAAACTGCGGTCTATGGGTTTATCGAACAATAGATTCTACACTGGACTGTGAGGTTTTTATGCCCTAGTACATGGTCTATTTTTGAGTATAACAACCCACTTTTTAATAATGAGCAAAGAAGCTAATCTAGTAGTAAGAAAATAATACAAAAATTAACATTTTTGCAGATGGTATTATGGTATACTTAGGGATCACTAAAGAATCAAGATTAATTAAAATAATAACTTTGGCACAGTCACTGTACATAACATAAACCCACATACATTTTCAACATCTCTACATGTAATTAATAAAACTCAGCAGAAAGATTTAAGTATCCCATTTTAAATTACTACAAAAACAAAAAAAGTTGGGGTTTTATGCTTTCTAAGATTCGGTGAGGGTCTATATGAATATATCTCTAAAAACCAATGTAAGAATAAGGACAGGCATAGTAGATAAAACCAGAAATATTATCTGCTTATGAGTTCAGGGTGAAATAACGAAATGCTATCAAAAGTACTTTTCTTATTCATTGCCACACCATGTTAACAAAATCACAAAATTCATTGGGCAGTCTAAATAAATTAAGAAAATCAAGGGAAATAATTAAATTTTGGGAAACAATCTAAAAAGAAAGTAGTAATCTACATACCATAGTAGTCTACAAAACAGTAATCATTAAAATGATTTGGTACTGGTTAAGCAATAGAGAAATATATCAGTGGAATAGAGTATGTATATGCCATATGCAGTATAAGGAAGTAAACACAGTAGCCTAGTATTTGCTAAGAATGAAATTCCTAGACATTGAGGAAGGAATTTAGTTCTTTAGGGAAAAAAAATGACTGGAAAAATTAGAAAGTAGTATGGCACATATTTGATTTAGATCAACATCTTACATTGTATACCAATGTTAGTTTTTAATTAACATATGGCATCTATAAGAGATCATATCAAAACAAATTAGAGAAACAAATAAATTATTTTCCAGATATATGAATGCTGGGATGGTTTATAATCAAGCAAGGAATTGAAAGAATGTCAAAAAATAGAACTACGCCCTCAAAATTACTAAATTATGTATAAGCTTTGATCCTACTATATCCCTGCTAGGCTATATTGTAAAGAGATCAAAGAAAGTTTTTTGTTTTTGTTTTTGTTTTTTTGTTAAAGCACCTACTATTTTACAAAACAAAAGTGCAGAAATTTTAGAAAATCTATAGTAGCAAAGAAGAGCTTGGATATAGGTTTGGGCAGATTTTCATTCTTTGGGAAAATGGCTAAACAAATTATGGTATAAAAGTGAAATGGAATACTATGGTACTACAAGAAATGACAGTTCTAGAGAAACCTGGAGAGGTCTATATGGATTGATACTGAATGAAATGAATGGCATGATGAAAATAATTTACACAATAATAACCATATTGTAGTCAAACAACTTTGAAAGACTTGAGAACTCTCATCAGCAAAATAAACCAAATGTGATTTCAGAGGACTGCTGAGGAAAGAAAATATTTACATCCTAGTTAGCTGATAGGTTTTGGATATGTGTGATCAATATGTTACAAGTGTTTTTTCCCATTATTTTCAGTAGTGGGAGATAATAATTATAAGGAGAAAAATTATATTTTTATCAATTGAAAAAAATAAATTTAATTTGAACAAATAAATAATGGGAGACTACTGGGAATACTATAGAGTAGAATTGGGGGAAAGGAGTAAACTAGGTTCATTGGGTTTAAAAAAGGAAAAATTTGCAAATATGATTGTTAAACTACAGCCAATATTATTTAAAACACCATAAAAAGAAGAAGCAAGGCATGATAAGATTGGAAAGAAGGAATTTTTTTCTGATTCCTATTTTTCTTTAATTAAGTAGGATTGACAAGGATTTGACATGCTAATCAGTCGTGAAAACAATTCATGGAATACATCATATTGAAAATCTGAAGACTCTTGCTATTATTACTGATTATTTTAGGGATAGGGCAGAAATAGGAACCTGTGTTGGCTACCACATTCTCACTATGTTGTTCAAACAAGTAGGGCTACCAAACTAACATTTTCTTTCATTTTTAAAGTTTATTTATGAGCCCTGATAATCTCCTTCTCCCACTATGTACACCACTTCAAAAATAATAAACCTAAAAATGAAATATTCACAGGGGTGGCTAGGTGGCGCAGTGAGTAGAGCGTCGGCCCTGGAGTCAGAAGGACCTGAGTTCGGATCCAGCCTCAGACACTTAACGCACACACAAACAAAACCTAGCCGTGTGACCTTGGGCAAGTTACTTAACCCCAGTTGCCCTCAAAAAAAAAATGAAATATTCACAATAAATATGCAGAGTTAGCAAAGCAAATTCCCATACTATGTGCACATATGCTTGTTTCTTTCTGGATTTTAAATGCATTACTTCTCTGGAGGAAGGATAGCTGTGATTCATCTTCAGCACTCTGTACTCATGGTTTTTAACTGAATTATTCATACTGATTTTTTTTCTCTCTGCAATGTTACTAACATTGTATAAATTTCCTCTTGTTTTTGCTCCTTTGATTCATGTTAATTGATAGGTGTTTTACCAGTTTCCTTAGAAATTTTGAATTTCATAATTTCTTCTGTTACAATTGCAATATATTTATGAACCACAATAACCCCATAGCTGGGTACCATGTAATCATCCATTTGTATTTTTAAATAAAAAAGTGCTCTTTAAAATATTTTTCTTTATATATATTTTGTATATATATATGAGTGTGTGTGTGTGTGTGTGTGTGTGTGTGTGTGTGTGTGTGTGTAAAAATTACTATGGTGGCAGGGAAGACCAAAATATAAAAACAGAAGAAGAAAATAATGTGAAAACAGCTAAAAATTGGTTTCAAATAAAAATGGCAATTGGACTTAAGCCCAACAAGAATTCTTGGAGGAATTTTTGTATATATAGAATTCAAGAATTCTTGTGTGTGTGTGTGTGTGTGTGTGTGTGTGTATGCATTTACTTTTCTTTTTTTATCCCTTTTATCCCTTTAACCTTTTAGGTAATAGGTAGGGGTGTACTGGAATCAATTTGAGTTAGCTGAGGAAGAGAATAGTCAAAATTTCAGCATTAAAATTTATACCACAAAATCAACAAATGCTGTGAATTAAGTCATGATTTATTATTATGCCTAAGAAACTAAAGAAGAAAATTTCAATGTGGATTAAAATAAAATTTATCATATGCCTTATTTTTTTTTTGCCAGAAAGCTAGTTGTTAAAATATTTATCAACAAATTACTCGCTATAGTTGCTGCATTCTCAATTTAAGGTATGGTGCTACCTGAAGCATTATACTCAGTTTTCCTGGGTAACTTATTCTTCATTGTAAAACTAGTGTCTTTACTTTTTGAAATAGTATAGTTCTAGTCCTCCAGTGCTTTAATGTCTTAACTGCTAAATCTTGTGTGATCCTGACTGTGATTCCATGATATTTGAATGGTTTGTTTCTGGCTACTTGTCGTATTTTCTCTCTGTCCTGTGAGCCCTGGAATTTTCCCATAATATTCCTGAGAGTTTTCATTTTGGGATCATTTTGAAGAGGTGATTAATGGTTTATTTCAATTTCTGTTTCATCTGCTGTATCTAAGATTGTTTGGCGGTTTTACTGCATAATTTCTTGAAATGTGATATCTAGGCTGTTTTTGTCTTATTTTGTTTTGTTTCGTTTTTTCAAAGCTTTGCAGTTGTTCAATAATTCTTAAATTATGTCTCCTCGACCTATTTTCCAGGTCATTTGTTATTTTACATTTTCTTCTATTTTTTAAATAACTTTCACATTTTAAAATTGTTTTTTGAAGTCATAGAGTGATTAACCTAAACATACCCATTTCTAATTTTTAAGCAGATCTTTCCTTCAGCAAATCCTTGTGCCACTATTCCATTAGGCTAATTTGGGGTGATTTTGTTTTTATTTTTATTTTTTGCTTTTTGGAGGGCAATTGGGGTTAAGTGACTTGCCCAAGGTCACACGGCTAGTTTTTGTGTTAAGTGAGGACAGATTTCAACTCTGGTCCTCCTGACTCCAGAGCTGGTGCTCCACTAACTGTGCTACCTAGCTGCCCCAGCCACTTCTGTTTTTTAATGTGTTATTTTCTTTTGTATTTTTGTGTCTTTTTTTTTTACCAAACTCTTAGTTTTCATTATTGTCTTGTATAATTTTTATTTCTTTTCCCAAATTTTCCTCTACCATTATCATTTTTTCTTTCTATTTTGCAAGAATTCTTGTTGAGTTAAGTCCAATAAACATTTTTATTTGAACCCATTGTTTTAGCTCTTTTCACATCATTTTCTCCTTCTGTCTTTATATCTTGGTCTTCCCTGCCACCATAGTAACTTTTTATGATCAAGTTCTCTTGTTTGTTCATTTTCTGAGCCTATTTTTAGACTTTGAACTTTATGTTAGATTTGGCCTCTGGTTTCCAGGAACCAACATTGCAGAGTAAGCAGTAAATCACTATCACTCTTCCTTTTCACCTCTTAATAAACAGAAAATAGCACCAGAGGAAAAAAAATCTTGGAACAGTGGAGCCAGTAGAAAGATGGGGTAGAGCAATTTCTTAGTCTGGAAAATGTGGAGTATCAGCAAGAAAGGTCTGTTTCATGAAGATTAAAGGGAAGTGCATTCCAGGACAGGAAGTAATCCAATAAATCATTAGCGAAGCCCCAGGTCAGCAAATCAGAGGGAAGACCTGAGTCCCAGGGTGTAGCAGGCAAACAACAATACCACACCCCATGTACCTTAATATAACCAGGAAACCAGAAGACTCCAACTCAAAGAGCAATCACATGTGCCAACACAGAACCTGGTGGGCAGGTGTCCTCCAACAGTGAACTTCTACATGATTCAGTGTAGCACTATGTGGATAAGTGTCCTCCAACTGCTGGACCTCCTTGTGTTCTGGTGCTCTAAATCACTATCTTACCCTATAGGAAGAACAAGAGTAAAGAGGAAAAAAAGGAGGGGGGGGCTTATGGAAGGGATGGCTGATTGAGGGAGGTGGTGGTCAAAAGCAAAACAATAGTGAGGAGTGAGAGGGGAAAAGTAGAGAGAAAAGGATAAACAGGGAGTGAAGCGGGATGGAGAGAAAGACATATTTAGTAATCCTTACTGTGAATGTTAATAAAATGGAAGCAGATAGCAGAATAAATTAAAAAACATAATCCTAAAATATGTTGTTCAAAAGAAGCACATTTGGGGGCAGCTAGGTGGCACAGTGAGTAAGAGCGCCAGCCCCAGAGTCAGGAGGACCTAGGATTGGTTCTGGCTTCAGAAAATTAGCACACACACATAAAATAACTAGCCATGTAACCTTGAGCAAGTTACTTAACCCCAATTGTTAAAAAAAGAAGCACATTTGATGTAGGTACATGATTTAGACTTAAATACTTATTCATTAATAAAATGAGGAGACCAAGGAATAGTTTACCTCCCAGAATTATGGAGAACAGAAGAATTTATGACCAAACAAGAGATAGAGATCATAACAAAATGAATAAGGAATAGTTTTGATTACCTTAAATTAATGTTTTTGCAGAAACAAAGCCAATGCAAATAAAATTAGAAAGGAAGCAGAAATCTGGGAAAATAATTTTTACAGTCGATGTCTCTGATAAATTCCTAATTTCCAAAATATTGAGAGAACTGACTCAAATTTATGAGAAAGCAAGTCATTCCCTAGTTGATACATGGTCAAAAGATTAGAACAGGAAGTTTTCAGATAAAAAAAATTAAAGCTATCTATAGTTATGTGAAAACATGTTCTAAATCACTATTGATCAGAGAAATGCAAATCAAAACAACCCTGAGGTACAACATCACAGCTGCCAGATTGGCTGACATGACAAAACAATAAAATGATGAGTGGTAAAGAAGATATGGGAAAAATGGAACATTAATGCATTGTTGATGGAGTTGTGAACTGATCCAAATATTGTGAAGGGCAATTTGGAACTATGCCCAAAGAGCTCTAAAATATGCATACCCTTTGACCCAGCAAAGTAACTTCTAAGTGTATAACCCAAAGAGATCACAAAACAGAATTGTACCCTCACAGACAAAAAATATTTATAGCAGCTCTTTTTGTGGTGGCAAAGAGTTGGAAATTGAGGGGAAGCCCATTAGTTGAGGAATGGCTAAACAAGTGATCTTTGAATGTAATGAAATATTGTTGTTCTATAAAAATGACAATCAAGTGGATTTCTGGAAAACCTGGAAAGCCTTACATGAACTGATGCTGAGTGAGGTGAGCAGAACCAGCAGAACTTCAAATGTGCTTCTTTTTTTTTTTTTTTTGCTTTTTTTGGAGGGCGATTGGGATTAAGTAACTTGTCCAAGGTCACACAGCTAGGTTTTTGTTTGTGTGTGTTAAGTATCTGAGGCCGGATCCAAACTCAGGTCATTCTGATTCCAGGGCTGGCTCTCTACTCACTGCGCCACCTAGCCACCCCAAATGTGCTACTTTTAAACTACATTTTGTAGGATTATGATTTTTAATCCATTTTATCTGCTTCCATTTTGTGGGAGAGTTCATCTCATTAACATGCACAGTAAGGATTACTAACTGTGTCTTTATCACCATCTTATTTCCCCTTCCCCCCATTTATGCTCTTTCTACTTTTTCCCTCTCAGTCCTTACTACTGTTTTACTTTTGCCCACCACCTCCCTCAATCAGCCCTCCCTTCCATCAGCCCCCCCCTTTTTTTTCTTCTTTCCTATGTCACATAGGATGTTAAGCAATCTTTCCAGGTAATGAATCAAAGTCAACAGAGAATAAGATAGGTAGTTCTTTGGCTGGATCTGGGGAAATCATCATGCAAACTAAGATCCTCATTATGATGTACCTTGCATCTGACTCTGGAGAAGCAAAGACTATGAACCAAGCAAAAACACTTAAGGGAACACAGACATACTTCATGAATTCGTGGCTGCCTTCTCTTAAGATACTATAGTCAATAATATTAAACACACAAACACCAACACACACACACACACACACACACACACACACACACACCCTATACTTCCTATAGGGTAAGATAGTGATTTAGAGCACCAGAACACAAGGAGGTCCAGCAGCTGAAGGACATTTACCCACATAGGGTAATCATATGGAGGCTCACTGTTGGAGGACAGCTGCCCACCGGGTCTGTGTTGGCATGCATGGTGGTTCTTTGAGTTGGAGTCTTCTGGTTTTCCTGGCGAAATTAAGGCATAAGGGGGGATTCTGGTATTGTTGTTTGCCTGCTACACCCTAGGACTCAGGATTTCCCTCTGGATTGATGATATGGGGCTTCACCAATGATTTATTGGATTACTTCCTGTCCTGGAATGCTCTCCCTTTTAACCTTAATGAAACAGACTTTCTTGCTGATACTCCACATTTCCCACAATAAGAGGTTGTTCCACCTTGTCTTTCTACTGGCTCCACTGTTCCAAGATCCAGAGAAAGATCTATGGAATCTGAATGCAAATTGAAGCATACTCTTTTCACATTTTTGTTATCGTTTTTCTTTCTACTGGTTTTGCCTTTTGTTCTGATTGTACATGTATAATCTATATAAGACTGATTACTGTCTTCAAGAGTTGGAGGGGAGAAAGGGAGAAAAGTTTGGAACTCAAAATCTTTCAAAAATGAGTGTCAAAATCTATCTTTACATGCAATTGGAAAAATATTTTACTATTAAGTGGGAAAAAATTAACAACATGAAAGACCTAATAATCCTGATCAATACAGTGTCCAGCCATGATTCCAGAGGACTGATAGAGAATAGACGCACTCAACATTTTGAAAAGGCCAGTGAAGTTATTTGTTTTGCCTACTTATGCATGTTTGTTATAAGGTTTTTTCTTTTCCTTTTTTAAAATTGCGAAATAGTTAATTTGGAAAGAAGATAAATACTTGCCAATTAAAAAAATATATTTTTTAAAAATAATATTATAAAAGATGATATTGTAACATGGTTTGGGGGAGGAATATAATGATATTGTGCTTAAGAAGTCATTATAACGAAAATGAAGAGCACGAGTGAAATTATCCCTCTGTGATAAGATTTAGAACCACTGGTACCTTCTAGTTCAGAAGATAATGAATTAGTTTTTTGTTTCATTTGTTACTGTGCTCATTTGCTGGCCTATTCTAGCATTTGCAAAGTTCAGTTTGAAAAATGTGAGCCAGAGCAAGAATTTTGTTGACTAGTAAGGCTATGGACACTTCTAGTGTTTTAGTTATGATGATTTGTGCTTTTACTTGCCATCTTCCTAGGAATCATGGGATGTGTGTGTGTGTGCATGTGTGTGGTGTGTTGGTGTTTGTGTGTCTAATATTGTTGACTATAGCGTATTAAGAGAAGGCAGCCAGGAATTCATGAAGTATGTCTGTGTTCCCTTAAGTGTTTTTGCTTGGTTCATAGTCTTTGCTTCTCCAGAGCCAGATGCAAAGTACATCATAATGAGGATCTTAGTTGGCATGATGATTTCGCCAGATCCAGCCAAAGAATTACCTATCTTATTCTCTGTTGACTTTGATTCATTACCTGGAAAGATTGCTTAACATCCTATGTGACATTTAGTAAAAATTAGTATCAAGTTAAACTTCCTAATAGTGTAAAAGAAATAGCCCATTGACAGGCTTAGAAGGACTTTACCCATAATCCCTATTGTATAAGGTACTTATCATTCACTCTATAACTGTCAGCACTTCCCAGAGATAGGGCATGTTCATCATGTCACAAATTTCTCCTAGTCCCCTAATTTTTCCTTATATGAATATAATGCAAAGTAGCATTGATAATATTTTTCTATCCAGTCCTCCTTTCAGGTATAAAAATCTTTCTTTTTGAGTTAAGTGAGACTTTCAACAGTTTCTATAATGATATATTTTTAAATGTCAAAAACACATTTGTTATCAGTGATTCCTGCAAAATAAAGGAACTTGAGTCTGAACGTTGGTATATAAGGTGGGGCTTAAAATTTAAGGGCTAGTGGGCATGGAATGCCTGCACTCATCTCAGTCTAATTTTAGGCAGCCTTCAATAAATATCTTTAAACTTTCACATAATTCATTTCTCTAAGTCATTCATAGAATTTGTTTATAACTTCTCTTCATGCTTATAAGTCATGGATACATATACACATCTACATATGCATGTATATGTGCGTAAGTGTGTATATAGATATATAGGTATGTATATAGATCGACATAGATATTGCTTAAAAGATAGGGAGGACACATAAAAATTTTCCACAATGTCCAGGCAACCAGAAGATCCATCATCATCAGGGGCACTCTACTCCTTTCCATCCCCTTTGTTTCATTTGTCTGGCTAGAACAACCAAGAAAACATGTAGACTGCTTCAATGTTTAAATGACTTTAATGAGATTGAAGTTACCAACTGCATTCCTTCTAGTGAGATAGAAGACTATCGGATCTTAACATATTCCCTGCTTCTATAGGCCCCTAGTACTATTATTTGACCTATTTATGACATAGACCTTGTCATCTGCCCTGTTGCTAATTTTTTTTTCAAATTTCTAGGCTTTTCCTGAAACTGAACCTTCTTTATATCTTGTGTCCCTCAGTAAGAGTGAGCCTCTCAAGAGAAAGAACAGTTCTCCTCTATAGTGTTTAGCATAGTGGTGAGTACAGAGTAAGCACTTAAGAAATGCAATTTCATTCAATAATTTATATGAGACTATCTCAATAATGACCCAAGGAATAGCACTAATTTGAATTTGATTTTAAAAATCTAAATTAACGGTTTTTCTACTACTGAGATTTGCAAATGAGAAAAATAGCCGAAGTTCACAATATCTAAGGGAGGACCTTATGTGAAAAACCAAGTAGAAGCTTGTGTCATTCTGTATGAAGCGCTTCAAATTTTGCTGAAATCATTAATAGAAGTCAGAGGGGAAATAGACAAAAGCACTTCAACCCTTGTTTAGCTTGAATGGTAACAAAAGACTTTTTGTATTTTATGTCTACTAGGATTTGTGCTGAAAATTGTTAGCTGTTACTTTGCAAAAAAAAAAAAAACAAAACCAAAAACAAAACAAAACAAAAAAAAACCTGGCTTGTGCAATATGTCATACAAAGCAATTTAAGTAGGTAGCAAGGTAATAATCTTCACTTTTCCTTGATCTACCATACCCCATTCTCAAAAGTATGACTTTGCCCTTTGAGAATGTTGGGCTTAGAATATGTGTGTGTGTGTGTGTGTGTGTGTGTGTGTGTGTGTGTGTGTGCAAATAGAAGTTGATTAATTTAATCCTAGCAACTTGTCATTACAGCTTTATAAACACCTATTCTGTGCTTCTCAAATAAGTTTGACCTACATTTGCCACTTCTTCCCCTCCTTCCCACTTCCTCCCAAGGACAAAGAATTTTAACTTTAAGGAGGAAAAAAAAGAGTCCACAATCTTTTGATAGTTTTCTTCAGAAAAAAAGAAAGCACTGAGTTAAAAGGAATACAAAATGAATTGAAAGAAATTAGAAGAAAAGTCGAAATATTGGCTTACTGGACCACTATAATATATTTTATTGAAACAGAAGGTCATCCATCCTGGACACACTGTCTTTAACAACTAGTTTATTCTCTGGGCTAACAGCAGCTATATAGACAGACTAGGTGCTTTTATGAGTCTTGTCCACCTTGTCACAGGCTGTAGAGCAAATGCATTTTTTTCCTCTGGAATTATTCAGGTGTAAGCATAAATGTGATGGCTGTTGGAGAAGGTCAGTATTACATATTCATTTTATTTTCAATAATAGATGATTTTTCTTGGCTCTCCTCACATTAATTGCTGTCAGGTGCTGCAAAATGGCTCAGTGAGTTGTCTTTTAATGGGTCTCTTTGGAAAGGCAGTATGGCAGCTCTATAGAATACTAAAAATAATGTGTGTGGAGTAGGCCTTTCTAATTGGAGGTTAATAAAAGAAAATAAGCCATGTGTGCAGATGCATGGTGCGTCAGAGGACAGTGTATGAGAGGGATTGCTGAATAGATATGGGAGGGTTTTAGAAACTGTTGATGCTTTAAAAACAGAATTTGCATCTAACTGGATTTTATTAAGGTTTTCATTCAAGGTAGTAAGCAATTTGAGGATTCCTGACACCAATAAAGGAACATGAGTTACAAAACCATCCTTTAAGATATAGCTTCCTTAATCTGGAGATAGCTTCTACCAACCAAACTTAATCATGCATAGGCTTTTAACAGAATGAAAAAAGCTCACTAGGTGAATGAGATGATGGCACTAAAATATAATATGACAATATGCATAATTGTCAGAATGATGGCAAAGAAAATTGTTTCCAAACTTTACAATACTATATGAGTTTTTATTAATGAAATGAATTCTCATAATAATATTAATTATACCATACTATGGACCAATGCAGAAGCATCATGGGTAGAAAAGTATGTACATTTTATTATATGAAAATAAATTGGATGGATGAATCTTGTGATTCTTAACACCATGTCTACAATTATAATTTTCAGTTTTTGTGCCTCTGTGATGTACATTTAAAGTATGTATTCATTTACTTCTGAATACATCAAGAAACTTAACAGAAAGTTAGTTTTCTATGGCATGTGCTTCTATATCTGTATCTATACACACACACACATATGTGTGTGTGTGTGTGTGTGTGTAACTATTTCATCAGTTAATAATTTTGTCTGTTATGGGGTTTTTATCCCATTTATTTAGAGCTGTTTTTCCTTAATATCTCTCCCAGACTTTGTAGGCAAAACATCTGACTGTCTTAACCCTAACCCAGACCCCCAAATTGAAATCAAATGTCACAGTGTAGGGTCTACGTGGGGTTTTGGGGTTGTAAATAGATCAAAATTTCTTTGGGAACTGTAGTTGTAGCTACTTCATGAGTTTCTTAGTCCAGTTTTCTGGAGATCTCCTAATTGGGAAAATGGTGCCTTTCTACAGAATAGGTAACAAAGTGGCTAAAATTCTTACTGTTGAGGAGGGGTGGAAAAAAACAAATGTAAATATTTTAAATGATATGATTGATACTTTCCTTATAGTTAAAAAAAATTCATCCTCTCCTTAGAGCTGTACATTACAGGAATATGACTAGAAGGTAAGATAGAGGGAAAGTACCTCAGGAAAATTCTTTTCCAAGAAATACATCCAATATATAATTACATCTTATACATAACACCTTCCTATGTTCCATGCCTGAGAACAGATGAAGTTTTATTAAGAACTTGCTATGTTCCAACCACTATGTGAGGCAATGAACATTTAAAGATAAGCAAAAAATATCTTTCACCAAAGTTCTTATAATCTAATGAGAGAGACATTTAAGAAGGCACTGGGAAGCAGAGGTAAAGGTACTTATAAGGGAGCAAGGGGGAAAATTCAGAATCAGTAATGGAGATGGCCTCGGACTTCCATAAATGGTGGTTCCAGAAAGAAATTCATCAATCAGATTAGGAGGTATAGGCACCTCCAGGGTTAGAAAGCTGATGGCATGGAGATAGAAAAATTTAGAAAATGGGCATGGATCTTCTAAGTGCTTAATGGAGGAAAACATAGTTCCAGTTAAAATCCACTTATAAAGCAGCTAATAAGGACACTCTAAGGATACGTGCTTCTTTTAAATATGGTGGAAACCTTTCTTGTAATCATTTGATTTATATGTCTATAGTTAATTGATTATTCATTGAATGTAGGGTGAAAAATCAGCACTTTTCTTCCTAGTATGAATTTTAACAAATGAAAGCATCATGTTTTAAAAAAATACTAAAAACCATAATAATATTAACATTAGTTTAGTTATAAAAACAGATACATAGATTTTGAATTCTCTATTCTGAATTGTATTACCTTATGTAGGCATATCATAATTATTCACAATACAGGGTCATAGATAACTGTGTGACTCCATACTCACACAGCATGAGTCAATTATCCAGCTGTTTGGCATTATTTACAATATATTGGCAAATCTCTGCTGACCTGAAAAACTGAAGAAAACAACAGGCCATATTTTTCACTTAATAAAGCACTGCAGTAGGGAGCCCTTTATGAACAATTACAAACATTTGCTGAAAGCGTATTTGCTGATTTAACAAACTGGCTGGTACAAATGTTTAACATGCAGCTGTAATGATGTTCAGATGCTGTTCTTAGCATTCATTGATCTGAGATAATGTGTCCTTGCCCAATCGTGCTAAAAAGCTGCAGCAGAAATAAAGAAAAGAAATAAACCAATGAAACATGATATACTCTCACAATAGAAGAATTTCTGTCTACCCCTGACAGATGGAGGAAAAAAGTCAATATGATGTCTGAGACAAACTAAGCTCTACACTGCAGAATAAATTACATGATTCACTGAATGTTGAGGCTTCACACCGACATACAAAAAATTGAAAAGATAAAAGCTTGCATTGGCTTCAGATGATATTTACTGCCTGATGGATTTACTAGCAGCCCCAGTACAGTCATACTGTATTGAATTATTGGCCTCTATTTATCTGTGTGTCCATCAGAGCTTGAGTGTCCATTTAAGTGTAAGTGATTTGGAGGTCTGCCAAGTCTCTCTGAAGCTTTGGATACAGAAGAAGATGTGAGCTAATGGCAACCAGCTTGAATAACAGAGAGCTTAAGAACATTAGGGGTAGACAACAAATGACTGCTACAAAATACTTGCTTATCAATATTAATGAAAAAATAAATATTAATGGATGCTGCCAGGCATATCATTTTTGAATGTTCCTTGTTTTCTTTGCATTTTTATACAAATGACTGAAAACAGTTGTGTGATTTATATCTGTCTGTCTGTCTGTCTGTCTCTTTCGCTCTCCTCTCTGAATAAATTTGGAAAAGACCATTAGCTTTGCAGTAACCCATTGTCACAACAGCAAAATTTCAGTAAGGCAAAGGAGAAAATGGAATATAGGCTTTAAGAAGTGTATTTCTTCCAATAAAATATCTGATTAGAATAGTAATATACTGTACAATGTTTACATTACTACATTGTACGGTGGCAGTTCAGCTGAGCAGTAGCATTTAATTTGCAATGAACCCCATGCGTTGTTATCATAGCCTTAATAAGGCAAGACAGATGGGGTTTCAGTATAATAGGTGACAGGAGAGAAAATCTGAGTGCTTAATTATCAGCTTGGGCTACCAAGAGACTGGAGTGCTTTCTGATGGTACACAATAGCTACATAGACTGGGTAGAAATGTTTGGGGAAAAGGCAGCTAATAGACAGCGGCTGTGGATTAATTGTCCTATTAATCACTATTTGTGGAAAAGAAGAAAAGAAAGTCAGGGGAAACAGTGAGCATGTGGTCGTGGACTCCTGAGCTAGATCAATAATAAAATAATCAGACAACTGTTACTTGAATTAGCAGTAGAAAGAGACCTGGAAGAAATATGTCAGGGTCTTAGAATTTTCCAGTTCAAAACCAAAGAATAAAGTAAATGCCCATGATCCATAATCTAGTTCAGTTCCGGACTGCAATACATAGCTACAGATAGATAGATAGATAGATAGATAGATAGATAGATAGGTAGATAGATAGACAGACACATATACACACATATACATATGTGTATGCATATATGCATGCATGTATGAATGTTCACCAGTACATATATACACATATGTACACACATGTGCACATATACATATGGTAAAACACAGGTATACACATATATGTGTGTATATATATATATATATATATACATATACATGTATTTCATAAGATCATAGATTTAGAGGTAGAAGCCACTTTAGAGGCCATCAAATTTAATCTTTTCACTTTAAAGATGAGGATGATAAGGCACATCAGGTCATGCAACTGGTTAGACTCAGATATTACTGATTTCAAATCTAGCACTAAACCATCTATGTCACCCTAATTTGCTGTCTTCCCACGAGTAATCCTGTTTCTCCTTCAGACTTTCTTATTTCTATTGTTTGCTCCACTATATTTCTATTTCATACCTTGCCTCAAGAATCTTCAACAACTTCCTTCTGCCCCAGGATTAAAAAAAGAAAAAAACAAAAACAAAAACAAACAAACTAAAACAACAACAACAATAACAAAAACATCTTACCTATACATTTAAATTTTCTACATTCATTGCTTCATCATTGTAACATTCTTTGCAGCCACCTACATTCATAATCTAGGAGATACTCTAAACTCTTCATTCTCTTTCACCTCTCAATCAATAAATATTTATTGAGCACCTACTATTGAAAAGCAATATGCTAAAGTGTTGGAGATGCAAAAAGAGGCAAATGAATGTCTGTGCTCTTAAGGAGCTTTCAGCCTGATGGGAGACAACATGCAAAGATATCTATACAAAACAAAGTACATAGAGGATAAAGAGGAAATAATTAACGGAAGGAAAGCATTCCAATTTAGGGGGACTGGGGGAGTGCTGTTCATTCTGTTTTTTTTAAACAAATGCATTATTAACTTCTGTTTTACATCATTCATTTCCACCAGATTTTGAGTTACAATCACTCCCCCCTACCCACCCTCCCAGAATAGCAGTCCAGCAAGATATCGCTTCCTCCAATCTGCTCTCTCCCATTCCTTCTCCCATACCCCCTTCAACTTTTCCATTAGAGGAAGGTGAATCTTTGTGTCCCAATGGCTGCACATCTTATCTCGCAATGACAAGCAAAAGAATATTAATAATAGTATTTATATATATTTGAAACGTTTAATCTTAAGAACTCGAATGTCAGATCCATTCCCTTCCTCACTTATCACCCATTCCCTCTGGGGAGTTAAGTAATTCAGTATATGTTGTACATGTCTAGCTATGCAAAACATTATCACAGTAGATATATTGTACAAGGCTGCTTATAATTCCCTCCCACTCATCCCACCCCCCACCTGGTCCATTCCCTACTTGATCCTGTCCCTCTTCTATAGTGGGTACTTCCAACCTCCCCTCCCCCCAAGGATGCCCTCCTATCCATCATCCCTCCTCTCATCCCCCTTCCCCCTATTCTGCTGTAGGTTGAGATATCCCATTTAGTATGTATGTCATTCTCTCCCTGAAACAAATTCAATGAGAATGTGGTTTTGCCTTTTTGCCTTCCTATTCTCCCCCTCCCTTGCAACCACTTCCCCTTGCTCCTTCTACATGAGATAGTTTGCCTTACCCTGTCTTTCCCCATCTACTCTTGCCACTTTCCTCTCTCACCTCATAATTTCATCCCTTGAGTATCCTCCCTTCCCAACAAATTCAACCTATGCCCTCTATCCATATATAACTGTAACCATATACACACACATTCGAATATGTATTCAGATGACCACACCCCCTTCTTCCATTATTTACATAGCGGGAAAGATTTAATCAGTTACCGTTATTGTTTTTATATATAGGAATGTAAATAGTTCAACTTTGATAAGTTCCTTTTGATTTCTTTTCCCTCACTACCTTCTCAGGCATCTCTTGCTTCTTGTGTTTCAATGTCAAATTTTCTATTCACTTCTGCTTTTTGCCTCAAGAATGCTTGAAAGTCCTCTATTCCACTGAATGCCCATATTTTCCACTGAAACAAAATGCCAGTTTTGCTGGGTAGGTGACCCTTGGGTTCATTCCCAGCTCTTTTGCCCTCTGGAATATTGTATTCCATGCCCTTCAATCCCTCAGTGTAGAAGGTGCCAGGTCCTGTGCTATTCAGATTGGGTTTCCACAATACTAAAATTGTTTCTTCCTGGCTGCATGTAGTATTTTCTCCTTGATCTGTGAATTCTGAAACCTGGCTATAATATTCCTGGGAGTTTTCTTTTTGGGATATTTTTCAGGAGGTGATCTGTCGATTATTTCAACCTCTATTTTGCCCTCTGGATCTAAAACATCAGGGCAGTTTTCCTTGAGAATTTCTTGAAGGGTGATTTCTAGGTTCTTTCTTTGATCATGGCTTTTGGGTAGTCCAATAATTTTTAAATTGTCTCTCCTGGATCTATTTTCCAGGTCAGTGGTTTTTCCCATGAAAAATTTCACATTGCCTTCTAATCTTTCATTTGTTTGGATCTGCTTAACAGCATCTTGATTTCTCATAAAGTCATTAGCTTCCATTTGCTCCAGTCTAACTCTGAAGGAATGAATCTCTTCAGTGAACTTTTGAGATTCTTTTTCCATCTGGCAAATTTGACTTTTTAAGGCATTGCCCTTTTGGGCCTCCTTTGCCATTTGAGTCAGTCTATTTTTTAAGGTGTTTTTTTCCTCAGTCAGGCTGTTGACCCTCATTTCATACTTTTCCTGCATCCTTCTCATTTCTCTTTCCAATTTTTCCTCCACTTCTCTTATTTCATTTTTAAAGTCCTTCTTAAGGTCCTCTATGGCCTGCACCCTGCTCATGGTTTCCCCTGGGACTTTTGGAGCAGGACTTCTGACCTCACGTCCTTTTCCTGCTCTATGCCCCCAAAATAGGAGTCTAGGGTTGCATTTTTCTGTTTCCTTTGCCTTGGCAAGTTGCCACTTAATTGCTTGACTTTTAGGCTTGTTGCCACAGTATGTCTTTGCCGACAGATAGGGGAATTTTCGTCCCGAACGTGTGGGAGGGCAACTTATGTTTCTGGCAAGCTGTAAACCCACCCACAACTTCCACCCCAAATCACAATCCAGATCCAGGGAGGTTATAGCAAGAGAGATTACCCCCCAAGACTGATTGATGGATCTTCCTACAGTTCACAGGCCAGGAGCTGGAGCTGCCTCTGAAAACTACAAAATGACGTGTCTCCTCAGCAGCTTCTAGCCCCCAGGGGAGGTAGTCGGCACATTTCCCAAATACTTGTCCAAAAGTCCATAGGGCACTAACCTCTAACTTTGTCCTAGGCATGTCTATGTTGATAATTCTGGAATTGCCACAGCTGCTGGTGTTCTGGGGTCTCTCCAGCCAGCTGCTCGCCCTGCCGCCCTGGGGCTAAAACCTCGGCTCACGTGGACCTGGGCTCTGCTTGGCTTGGCTCTGCTCGGCTCCCCTCATTCTACACGATGCTCGCTGCTGGCTCCCAGAGTGCTGTGCTGGTCGTTCCTGCAGGGGTGCTGGGCTGTCCTCTGCAGGAGGTTAGCTTCTCTGTGTCATTCTGTGTGTGCTGGGGCTCCAGAAGTTGTTCAGAGCTCCCTTTTACATAGTTTGGAGGGAATCTGGGGGCAGAGTGGCTTGGATGAGCTGTTTCTACTCTGCCATCTTGGCTCTGCCCCCATTCTGTTTTTACAACACCTCTCACATCTATCTGGTTCTCTTGATGTCTCATAGAGCCATTAGCTTCCACTTGCCCAATTCAAATTTTTAACACATTGGTTTCTTCAGTTAGCTTTTATACTTCCTTTTCCATTTGGTCATTTCTACTTTTTTTTTTAACCAAATGCTTTATTAACTTCTGTTTTACATCATTCATTTCCACCAGATTTTGAGTTACAATCATTTTCCCCCCATTATTCCCCTACCCAACCTCCCAGAATAGTAATCCCACAAGATATCGCTTCCTCCAATCTGCTCTTTCCCATACCTTCTCCCATACCCCCATCGACTTTTCCATTAGAGGAAGGTGAGTCTTTGTGTCCCAATGCCTGCACATCTTATCTCCCTATTACAAGCAAAAGAGTATTAATAAGAGTATTTATATATATTTGAAACATTTAATGTTATGACCTCGAATTTCAGATCCATTTCTTCCTCCCTTGTCACCCATTCCCTCTTGGGAGATAAGTAATTCAGTATATGTTGTACATGTCTAACTATGCAAAACATTATCATAGTAGATATATTGTACGAGGCTGCTTTTAATTCCCGCCCACTAATCCCACCCCCACTTGGTCCATTCCCCACATGATCCTGTCCCTCTTCTATAGTGGGTACTTCCAACCTCCCCTCCCCCCAAGGATGCCCTCCCATCCATCATCCCTCCTCTCATTTCCCTTCCCCCTATCCTGCTGCAGGTTGAGGTATCCCATTTAGTATGTATGTCATTTTATCCCTGAACCAAATTCAATGTGAATGTGGTTTTGCCTTTTTAGCCTTCCTTATTCTCCCCCTCCTTTGCAACCACTTCCCCTTGCTTCTTCTACATGGGATAGTTTACCCGACCCTGTCTCTCCCCATCTCCTCTTGCCACTTTCCTCTCTCACCTCATAATTTCATCCCTTGAGTATCCTCCCTTCCCAACAAATTCAACCTATGCCCTCTATCCATATATAACTGTAAACATATACACACACATTCACATATGTATTCAGATGACCACACACCCTTCTTCCATTATTTTCATAGTGAGAAAGATATCATCAGTCATAGTTATTGCTTTTCCATATAGGATTGTAAATAGTTCAACTTTGATAAGTTCCTTTTGATTTCTTTTCCCTGATTACCTTCTCAGGCATCTCTTGCTTTTTGTGTTTGGATGTCAAATTTTCTATTCAACTCTGGTTTTTTCCTCAAGAATGCTTGAAAGTCCTCTATTGCACTGAATGACCATATTTTGCCCTGGAAAAAAAATACTCAGTTTTGCTGGGTAGGTGACCCTTGGGTTCATTCCCAGTTCTTTTGCCCTCTGGAATGTCATATTTCATGCCCTTCAATCCCTCACTGTAGAAGATGCCAGGTCCTGGGCTATTCTGATTGTGTTTCCACAATATTGAAATTGTTTTTTCCTGGCTGCTTGTAGTATTTTCTCCTTGATCTGGGGATTCTGGAACCTGGCTATAATATTCCTGGGAGTTTTCTTTTTGGGATATTTTTCAGGAGGTGATCAGTGGATTCTTTCAACCTCTATTTTGCCCTCTAGATCTAAAACATCAGGGCAGTTTTCCTTGAGAATTTCTTGATGGGTGATTTCTAGGTTCTTTCTTTGATCATGGCTTTCAGGTAGTCCAATAATTTTTAAATTGTCTCTCCTGGATCTATTTTCCAGATCAGTGGTTTTTCCTATGAGATATTTCACATTGCCTTCTAATCTTTCATTTGTTTGGATCTGCTCAACAGCATCTTGATTTCTCATAAAGTCATTAGCTTCCATTTGCTCCAGTCTAACTCTGAAGGAATGAATCTCCTCAGTGAACTTTTGAGATTGTTTTTCCATCTGGCAAATTCGACTTTTTAAGGCATTCTTCTCCTCATTGCCCTTTTGGGCCTCCTTTGCCATTTGAGTTAGTCTATTTTTTAAGGTGTTGTTTTCTCAGTCAGGCTGTTGACCCTCATTTCATACTTTTCCTGCATCCTTCTCATTTCTCTTTCCAATTTTTCGTCCACTTCTCTTATTTGATTTTTAAAGTCCTTCTTAAGGTCCTGTCTGGCCTGCAACCCGCTCATGTTTTCCTCTGGGGCTTTTGGAGCAGGACTTCTGCCCTCACAGTCCTTTTCCCACTCTATGCCCCCAAAATAGGAGTCTAGGGTTGCATTTTTCTGTTTCCTTTGCCTTGGTATGTTGCCGCTTAATTGCTTGACTTTTGGGCTTGTTGCCACACTATGGCTTTAAGGCCAGAGAGAGGAATTTTCGTCCCGAAAGTGTGGGGGGCAACTTCCGTTTCTGGCAAGCTGTAAACCCACCCACGACTTCCACCCTAGATCACAATCCAGATCGGAGGTTAAAGCAAGAACGATTACACCCCCCCCCCCCCCAAGACTGATCGCTGGATCTTCCTACAATTTGCAGGCGAAGAGCTGGAGCTGCCTCTGAAAACTACAAAGTGGTGTTTCTCTTCAGCAGCTTCTAACCCCCAGGGGAGGGAGCTGACGCATTCCCCAAATACAGGTCCCAACGTCCATAGGACACTAACCTCTTACTTTGTCGTAGGCATGTCTATGTTGATAATTCTGGAGTCTCCACAGCTGCTCGTGTTCTGGGGTTCCTCCAGCCAGCTGCTGGCCCTGCCGCCCTGGGGCTAAAACCTAGGCTCACAGGGACCTGGGCCTGGCTTGGCTCTCTGCGCACTGCGCGCTGCCATGTCCCAGACCGCTGCGCTGGTCCTTCCTGCAGGGCTGCTGGGCTGTCCTCAGCGGGAGGTTAGCTCCTCTGTGTCGTTCTGTGGGTGCTGGGGCTCCAGAAGTTGTTCAGAGTCCCCTTTTACATCATTTTGGGGGAATCTGGGGGCAGAGTGGCTTGGATGAGCTGTTTCTACTCCGCCATCTTGGCTCCGCCCCCCCATTTCTACTTTTTAAGGACTTTTTTTCTCCAGTGTACTTTCCCCCCTATTTTGTCAATTGCATTTTTAAAGGATTTTTTCGGGTTTTTTTTTTTTTACCTCACTAATTTGGCTTGTAAAATCCTTCATGGGGCAGAGCCAAGAAGGTGGCATAGAAGCAGGAAAACTCCATGAGCTCCCCCCATAACCACGTCAAAGACCTAAAAGTTATGATTCTAAACAAATTTTAGAATGACAGAACCCAAAGACTGACAGAGAGAAACAAATGTCTCACTGAAGGCAGCTTGACAGGCAGACAAAAAAAGTCAATCAAAGAGCACTGGGAACTGAACCCAACCTTGATTGAGCCCTCAGTTTTTGCCCCAGGGTGGTCCTGACCAGCAGTGGCTGGAGTAGACTTCAGGAGCCTGGAACACCAGCAGCTGTGGTGTTTTCCAGAATTATAAACCCATACATGCCAAAGACAAAATAAAAGATCAGTGTGGAACTCCGTTGGAACTGGCGGGGGGTGGGGGGGGATGGAATGTCAGGCCCCTGCCCCTGGAGTGAGTAGTGGTGAGAGGCAAGGTGCCCATGCAACCACCCTGTGGCTGCTTCAGAGCTCCTGGCCTGCAAATCATAGGGGGACCCAGCAACAAGTCTGATGGGTAATCACTCTTGCTTTGACCTTCTTGGATCTGGATCTCTGTCTTGGGTGGAAGTCCTGGGATATATGACCAGTGAGCCAGAGCTTGTGGGAGCTGTAGTGATGGTGCCCTCTTAATAGCTCTGGAAGCTATGAAAACCCCAGTGATTTGGGACAAAGGTCTCCTCTCTGGAAGCAGAGTTCTACTGTGGCAAAGAGCTCAAAAGTCAGGTAATTGAGTGGCAACATGAGCAAGCAAAG
The DNA here is from genome assembly GCA_011680675.1 of Gymnobelideus leadbeateri. Taxonomy (NCBI): domain Eukaryota; kingdom Metazoa; phylum Chordata; class Mammalia; order Diprotodontia; family Petauridae; genus Gymnobelideus; species Gymnobelideus leadbeateri. The sequence goes on along the minus strand of WOXC01009617.1, from coordinate 173,436 downwards.
GAAGCACATCAATCAAACCTTATATTCCTTTTTTGGGAACAAAAAGGATCAAAGCAGGAATGGGAGGAACACAATGAAATCAGAACTCCTGAACCAAAAGCTTCCAAGTAAAATATGAAATGGTTATTGGCCATGGAGGAGTTCAAGAAGGATTTTGAGAATCAAGTAAGGGAAATGGAGGAAAAATTGAGAAGAGAAATGAGAATGATGTAAGAAAATCATGAAAAGAGAGTCAACAACCTGACTGAAGAAAATAACACCTTAAAAACAGACTAACTCAAATGGCAAAAGAGGCTCAAAAGGCCAATGAGAAGAATGCTTTAAAAAGGTGAATTTGCCAGATGGAAAAAGAATTTCAAAACCTCACTGAAGAAAATAATTCCTTCAGAATTAGATTGGAGAAAATGGAAGCCAATGATTTTATGAGAAATCAAGATACTATTAAACAGACTCACACAAATGAAAAAATAGAAGGCAATATGAAATATCTCCTCGGAAAAACTACTGACCAGGAAAATAGATCCAGGAAGGATAATTTAAAAAATCCTTGGACTACCTAAAAGCTATGATAAAAAAGAATCTAGGAATCATTCTTCAAGAAATTCTTAAGGAAAATTGTTCTGATATTTTAGAAAGAGTGGGCAAAATAGAAATTGAAAAAAAATTCACTGATCACCTCTTGTAAAAGACCCCAATTGTTTAAAATATTATTATTATTTCACATGCAACTGGGAAATAAGATCCACAGGCACTGGGGTATGGAGATCCATCTTGCCTTACCAGAAAGTCAGAGGGGTGTAGGGGAAGATATAGGAGAGAGCAGATTGGAGGAAGGGTTATTCAGTGGGATCACTGTTTTGGGGTGGTGTGTAGGGGAAAGACAGGGAGAAAATATGTAACTCAAAATCTTGTGGAAATTAATGTTGTAAATTAAAAATAAACATAAAATTAAAAAAAAATTCTTCTTGAGCTTTTCCAAGAAGGCTTTTTGGGCTTCACACTAGTTCATATTCCCCTTTGAGGTTTTGGATGTAGCTACACTGACAATGCTGTCCTCTTTTGGATTGTGTTTTGATCTTCCCTGTCCCTGTAATAAGAATGTATAGGCTTTGATGTTCTATGTTGCTTTCTTGCTCATTGTGCTTGCCTTTTTCCTGGCTTTTAAGGTTTGTCTTCTGGCCACAGGGGGCACTGAGCCACACTTCTTCGGCAGGGGTTTGGGGTCTGATTATTGACTTTGTTTACTGCACTCTCATGTTTTTGAAGCATAGCTATAGCTTATCTGCTGTTGAGCTAAAGTTGGTGGTGTTGGCTAGTGTGTGGAGATGCTACATGGGGTTTTACTTCATTACCCATAGGTTACACTGAAGCACACTGGTTGAGGTGTAGGGGCAGTGATGGAAGGGGTGTTGGAAGTAACCTCTTCACTGGGGGCTGTGCTAGAGCATGGGTAGGCTGAACTGCTAGTGGACACCTGTCTGCCACACAAATGGTGGTTCTCTGCACTGGTGTCTGCTTCTTCCTCTATCTGTGAGAAGACACACAGTGGTGCTGGTGTTGGTGCATGCCTAATCCACCACCATGGTGCTGAGGATCTCCTGAGGTAGGAATTACCATTGGCTTGCCAGGATGTCTCCCATCCTGTACTGGTGCCCTTCAGCCTCAGCAACAGGGACCTTTCCCATTAATTCCCCTAGCCTCAAAAACTAAAAATAAACTGCTATATCCTGACTTTCTGTTGGCTCCACTGTTCCAAGATATTTCCTAGGGCAATATTCTCAGGATTTTTCAAGGTTAGTAAGGGAGAGTGAGAGTGACTTACTGCTTACTCTGTCATCCTTGTTTCTGAAAGTCCCTATCTTACTCTCTCAGTTAATGAGATTAACTAACTAAGGCTCTTTTCACCTGAGCTTTTGGCACATGATTGCTCTCCTTAAATCTACCTAGTCTTTTTTTCTTTCTAAATCGACCTTCATACAACTATCAAATAATATTCCTAAAACAAAGATCTTTATCATTTGTTTGCTTAAGAATCTTCAATTGCTACTCTTTCCCTCTTGGGAAAACAAAACAACTCCTTACTTTAGGATACAAAGCTCTTTGTAATCTGTCATGCTTTTGCAGATTTATCTCACACTAATCACTATCATTAATTCCCTACTCCTGTCAGTGTGGTCTACATGCTGCTTTCTGAACTCATCATTCTACCTTTTATATATATATATATATATATATATATATATATATAGATAGATAGATATAGATATCTATATCTATATCTATATATCTATATCTATATCTATATCTATATCTATATCTATATCTATCTATCTATCTATCTATCTATCTATCTATCTATATATATATATATATATATATATATATATATATATATCACTGACTATTCTGGGTCCCACTGCCTGGAAAGTCAGGTAGATTGTATTTCACTCTTCTTACAGTGTTCTCTGGTACCCTTAATGAAGTTTGGAATGTCAAGACTCTCTGCAAATAACTCCAACTTCTCACTAACAGAATTAGACTGGAGCAAATGGAAGCTAGTGGCTTTATGAAAAATCAAGATGCTATTAAGCAGATCCTAACAAATGAAAGAATAGAAGGCAATGTGAAATATCTCATGGGAGAAACCACTGACCTGGAAAACAGATCCAGGAGAGACGATCTAAAAATTAAGAAAAAATCTAGAAATCATCCTTCAAGAAATTCTCCAGGAAAATTTCCCTAATGTTTAAGAATGAGAGGGCAAAATAGAGGTTGAAATAATCAACTGATCCCCTCCTGAATAAGATCCCAAAAAGAAAACTCCTAGGAATATTGTAGCCAGTTTCCAGAATTCCCAGATCAAGGAGAGAATATTACAAGCATCCAGGAAGAAAAAACATTCAATATAGTGGATACACAATCAGTCTAGTGCAGGATCTGGCAGTTTCTACACTGAGGGATCTAAGGGCATGGAATATGATATTCCAGAGGGCAAAAGAACTGGGATTAAAACCAAGAATCACCTACCCAGAAAAATATATACATGAATACAATGATTAATACTATTTTGCATATAATTGGGAGATAAGATGTGCAGGCATTGGGGCACGAGGATTCACCATGCCCTCCTTGAAAAGTTGAAAGGTGTATGGGAGAAGAGATGGGAGAGAGCAGATTGGATGAGTCGATATCCTGTGGGACTGCTATTCTGGGGTGGTGTGTAGGGGGAAAATGGGGAAAAAGGCATAACTCAAAATCTAATGGAAATGAATGATGTAAACCAGAAGGTAATAAAGCATTTGAGTAAAAAAAATATGATGGTGCCATAATTAGAATTACACAAGACATAGCAACAGAAATTTTAAAGGACTGCATACACACACACAGGATAATTCCTCCTCCAATCTGCTCTCTCTCACATCCTCCCTTATACACTCTTTGGCTTTTCCAGCAGGGCATAGTGCATTTCTATGCACCAGTGCCTTTACATCAGTTGACCCTTTCCCTCCCACCTTCCTGCTCTGACCCTCCCCTGTAACCATCTTCCATTGCCTCTTCCATATGAGACAGTCCACCCCACTCCATCTCTCCCTATATCCTCTCATATTCATCTCTCAACTCTCAATATCACCCCTTAAGTATCATCCCTTCCTATTGAATTGGTCCTGTACCCTCTATCTGTGTATACTTGTAAACATATAAACACACATTTACATATATATATATTCATATGCCTTCTATTGCATTCAACTATTTTCATTCTGAGAAAAGTTTCATCAGGTACAATTATCATTTTTCCATGTAGGAATGGAAATATTTCAACAGCATCTCTTGCTTATTGTGACTGAATGTCAAATTTCCTATTCAACACTGTTTTTTTCTTCAAGAATACTTGAGAGTAGGGCAGAGTCAAGATAGCAGAGGAGAAACAGCACTTCTGCACAGCTCTGGCTCCCACCACTTCCAATTCTGAACAAGCTCTGGAACTGTAGATCCCACAAACTGACACAGAGAAGCAAGCTCCCTACTGAGGACAGCCCCTACTTCCAGATTGCTCTCCATAATGGTTGGGTAAGTTCACAACTCCACCAGCATTGCATTCATGTTCCAATTTGCCCACATCCTCTCTAGCATTTTTCATTTTCCTGTTTTGTCATCTTAACCAATCTGACTGGAGAGATGTGGAACCTCAGAGTTGTTTTGATTTGCATTTGTCTAATTAATAGTGCTTTAGAGCATTTCTTCATATGCTTATAGATATCTTTAATTTTTTTTCCCTGAAAACTGCCTGTTCATATCCTTTGACCATTTATCAATGGAGAATGACTTGTATTCTTATAGATTTGGCTCAATTCTCTGTATATTTTAGAAATGAGTCCTTTGTCAGAGACATAGGTTGTAAAAATTCTTTCCCAATTCCCCTCTTGATCTTGGCTACATTGGCTTTGTTTGTACAGAAGGTTTTCAATTTAATGTAATCAAAATTATACATTTTGAATTTTATAATGCTCTCTAACTCTTGTTTGGTCCTGAAGTCTTTCCCTCTCCACAAATTTGACTTTGCTTTCTATTCCTTGCTTTCCCAGATTGCTTACAGTATCATCCTAAAATTAAAACAAAATCCATAATTTTTTTTTACTATTTTATCTAAATCTGTAAAGTATTTTTCTGGTAAATTGATTAGTATGGAACTAAATATATAATTTAGTTTGGGTAAATTGTCATTTTTATTATATTAGCACAACCCAGCCATTAGCAATTGATATTTTCCCAATTAGTTAGATCTGACTTTATTTGTGTGTGAAGTGTATTGTAGTTCTGATCATATAGATTCTGGGTTTGTTTTGGCAGGTAGATTCCCAAATATTTTGTAATGTCAATGGTAACGTAAAATGAGATTTCTTTTTCTATCTCTTGATGTTGAATTTTGTTAGAGATATACAAGAATGCTCAGGATTTATATGGGTTTATTTCATATCCTGCAACTTTGTCGATTTTATTTATTGTCTCAAGTAGTTTTTTACTTGATTCTCTAGGATTCTCTAAGTATATCATCATATCATCTGCAAAGAATGATAACTTTGTCTCTTCATTGCCTAATTTGATTCCTTTGATTTCTTTTTCTTCTCTAATTGCTACTGCTAACGTTTCTAGTACTACATTGAATAAGAGGGGTGATGGTGGACAGCCTTGTTTCACTCCTGATCTTATTGACAATGCTTCTAGTTTATCCCCATCGCATATAATACTTGCTGATGGTTTACAATAGATGCTATCTACTATTTTAAGGAAGACTCCATTTATTCCTATACTTTTTAGTGTTTTTAATAGGAATGGATGTTGTACTTTGTCAAATGCCTTTACTGCATCTATTGATATAATCATGTGGTTTTTGCTAGTGTTTTTGTTGATATGATCAATAATACTGATGGTTTTCCTAATATTAAACCATCCTTGCATTCCTGGAATAAATCCTACCTGATCAAAGTATATTATTCTTGTGATAAGTTGTTGTAGTCTTTTAGCTAATATTTTATTCAAAATTTTTGCATCTAGATTCATGAGGGAAATTGGTCTATAATGTTCTGTCTCTGTTTTATCTCTTCCTGTTTTAGGAATCAGTAGATATTTGTGTCATAGAAAGAATTTGGTAGGACTCCTTCTTCACTATTTTCCCCAAATACTTTGTAGAGTATTGCAATCAATTGTTCTTTAACTGTTTGATACAATTCAGTAGTAAACCCATCTGGCCCTGGGTTTTTTTTCCTAGGGAGTTCACTGATGGCTTGTTTGATTTCTTTTTCTGAGATGGGGTTATTTAAGTAATTTACTTCCTCTTCAGTTAGTCCGGGCAACTTGTATTTTTGTAAATATTCCTCCATTTCACTGAGATTGTCATATTTATGTGTATACAATTGGGAAAAATAATTCCTAATTATTCTTTTGATTTCCTCTTCATTGGAGGTAGATTCACCATTTTCATTTTTAACAATCATAATTTGGTTTTCTTCTTTCTTTTGTTTTATCATATTGACTAATTGTCTATCAATTTTATTGGTTTTTTCATAAAACCAGCTCTTAGATTTATTTATTAATTCAATAGTTTTCTTAATTTCAATTTTATTAATCTCTAGTTTTCAATATTTCTAATTTAGTATTAATTGGGGATTTTCAATTTGTTCTTTATCTAGCTTTTTCAGTTGCATGTCCAATTCATTGACCTCCCTTTTCTCTAATTTATTCATGTATGCACTCAGGGTTATAAAACTTCCCCTAAGAATTGCCTTTAATGCTTCACACAAATTTTGGCATGTTGCCTCATTATTATCATTCTTTTGAATGAAATTACTGATTGTTTCTATATTTTTTGTTTGACCCAATAATTCTTTAGGATTAAATTGTTTAATTACCCACTAGTTTTTAGTCTATCTTTCCATGGCCCTTTATTGCAAAAAAAATTTATTGCATCATGATCTGAGAATGATGGATTTAATATTTCTGCCTTTCTGTACCAAATTGTGAGGTTTTTATGCCCTAGCACATGGTCTATTTTTGAGTATGTACCATGCACCACTGAGAAGAAATAAAATCCTTTTTTTAGCCCCATTCAGTTTTCTCCAGAGATCTATCATATCTATTCTCTCTAAAATTCTATTTGCCTCCTTTACTTTTTTCTCATTTATTTTGAGGTTAGATTTATCAAGTTCAGAGAGGGGCAGATTATGGTCCAAGACTAGTATGCTTTTGCTATCTATTTCTTTCTCTAATTCCTTTAATTTCTCCTCTAGAAATGTGGATGCTATAACACTTGGTGCATATATGTTAAGTAATGATATTGCTTCATACTCGATGGTGCCTTTTAGCAGGATATAGTTTCCTTCCTTATCTCTTTTAATTTGATTTATTTTTGTTTTTGCTTTATCTGAGATAAGGATTGCTTCCCCTGCTTTTTTTTTTTTACTTTAGCTGAGGCATAATAAATTCTACTCCAGCCTGTTACCTTTACCCTGTGGGTATCTGTTTGCTTCAAAGGTGTTTCTTTTAGACAGCATATTGTAGCATTCTGGTTGTTAATCCATTCTGCTATCCACCTCTGCTTTATGGGAGAGTTCATCCCATTCATATTCATAGTAATGATGACTATCTGTCTATCCCCCTCCATCCCATTCCCTCCCCTGCTTATGTTTTTGTTTCTTCCTTCTCCCTTCCCCTCCTTAAGGGTTTCTCTTTTGAGCACCCCCTACCTCAGTGTTCCCACCCAGTGACCTCGCCCTTCTTACCTATCCTGTCCCCTTACTACTATTTCCCTCCCCTCTAATTCCTCTTTACTCTCCTCCTGTTACTCCCCCCCCCCTTAACCTCCTACTGCCTATAGGACACAATGAATTTTTGTACTTATCAGAGTATTTTATTCCCCTTTTGACAGTAATCCAATGAGAGTAAATTTCAAACAGTGCTCCTCTCCCTCCCTCCTTTTCTTCTATTTAATGAATTACGTGTCTATTCAAATTAGAATCTTAAACTTAACTGATTGTGTTGATCCCTCTTTGAAACAGAAGCAGTGATAATAGTTTTTAAATGATGTTCCTCTCCCTTTTCCCCCCTCTACTATAGTGTTTTTTTATGCCTCTTCAAATGGCATACTTTACCTTTTTCTGTCTCATCCTTTTCTTTTATCCCATTACAATCCCCTTGATCCCCTTAATAAGGATTTTTTTTTTTATCTCCAGGTTAGTTCACTCATAACCACACCCTCTATCTATGTGTAACCCTTTGAAAGATCATGATAATCATATTAATTTCAATATTGACAGTTATCAGCTCCTGATATAGGGATGTGAACATTTTGCTTTTGTTGCATCCCAAGTTATGTGCATGTGTGCGTGAGTGTGCTTGGGTGCATGTGTGTATGTGTGAGTCTGTGTTTTCCTTGTTTACCTTTTTATGTCTTTCTTGAGTCTTGTAATTGGAAATCAAATTAAATTTGGGCTTTTTCATCAGGAAAGTCTTGAAGTCCCTTATTCCATAAATCGACTATGTTCTTGCGTGAAAGATGATGCTCAGTTTTGCCGGGTAGTTAATCCTTGGTTGTAGTCCTAGCTCTCTTGCCCTACGAAATATCAAATTCTAATCCCTTTGATCTTTTTTTTTTTTTTAATAAGCAATTGGGGTTAAGTAACTTGCTCAAGGTTACACGACTAGTCATTATTTATGCGTGGGTGCTCATTTTCTGAGGCCGGATCTGATCTCAGGTCATCCCAACTCCGAGGCCGGCGCTCTTACTTACTGCGCTACCTAGCCACCCCTTTAGGGCAATTGGGGTTAAGTAACTTGCCCAAGGTTACACGGCTAGGTTTTTGTTTGTGTGGGTTAAGTGTCGGAGGCCGGCTATGAACTCAGGTCCTTCTGACCCAAGGCCAGCTCTCTGTTCACTGCGCCACCTAGCCGCCCTCCCCCGCCTCCCCTTTGATCTTTTAATGTAGAAGCTGCTAGTTGCTTTGTGATTCTTACTCTAGTGCAGCAATATTTGAATTGTTTCTTTTTGGCTGCTTGGAATATTTTTCCTTAATCTTGTAATTCTGGAATTTGGCTACTATATTTATTTCTTGAAATTTTCAATTTGGGATCTTTTTCAGGAGGAAACTGGTGAATTCTTCCACAACTATTTTATCTTCTGATTCCAGGACTTCAGGAAAGTTACCTTTGTCCATCTCTTGGAAGATGTTGTCCAGGATGCTTTTTTCATCATGGCTTTCTGGTAGACCAATAATTCTTAGGATATCTCTCCTGGATCTTTTGTCTATGTCAGTTGATTTCCACTGAGATATTTTACACTTTTTTTCCAATTTTTCAATCTTCATGTTTTGTTTGATTGACTCTTGGTGTATCATAGAGGTCTGAGTTTCAATTTGACTGATTCTAATTTGTAGCACATTATAGTCTTCGTTTAGTTTTTGAAGGTCCTTTTTAGTGGGGTAACTTCTCCAATTTCTTCACTAATTTTACTTTTTAAGGATTTGTTTTCTTCATTGAAACTTTTTTCCCAATTTGTTCACTGCCTCCCTGATTTGGTCCTTAAAATCTTTCTTAAGCTCCTCCAAGAATGCTATTTGGGCTTGAGACCAGTTCATATTTCCTTTGGTTGATCTTGACCTACATAATAAGCTCAGATCGATTTTCTTTCCTTCCCCTTCTCCTTCTCATCTTACTTCCTTCCCATTGTGATTTCCTGTTTCTTAATTTCTCAAGCTGTGAGCTAAGGGCCTGGTCTTTGACTTTGAATGCTGTAGCCTGAGTGTCTAGCTTGAGCCTAAGGCAGGAGTCTCAGTGAGGTATGCTGAGGTGCACAGTGTAATCTGTGGATGAGGGGTGGTCTGGCCACTTCAGATGCCTGCCTCTATACCACTGAGCTACAGCTCAGGAAGGCTTTTGCTGGTCAAGTGAGGTGGGGCTTGTTGGGAAACCTCCCCCTCTTCTCTTCAGACTCTTTGCAGTCTCAGTTACACCATTTCTTGATGACTCCCAAGCCTGAGGCTATTTCCACTACCTTAGGATTTCTCTCTGGGTGGGAGATTTATCTTTGGGTTTTCTACTTCATGGAGGAGGAGTCAGAGGGAACAGGGAGAGTTTACTTTGCCATTCTAGCCCCTGGAGTAACAGGCAGGTGATTTAAAAACTTCCAGGCTGGGGGTTGGTAGACTCAGGAGAAGCTGCTGTCTCTGCTGGGGAACATGCTCCTTCTCTTACCTGGCTCCAATGATTTCTCCTGTCACCTGGTGAGATGCTGGTAAGATGGCTGTGATTCATCCTTGGGATGGGTAAGTCAGCTGGCTGGGGCTTCTTTTCTCTCTAGTGTAGTCTCCTTGTCTGCTTTCAAGTCTTTCCTGTACATACCCCATGTGCCACACACTCCCCCTGTTTAGTTACAGGATTCACGGAGGAGCTTAGAGAAGTTACTGCTTCCTTTCCACCATCTTGGCTGCACCTTGGAATTTGAAGTTTTAAAATAAAATATTTTAAAAATATATTAATAATATTATTAATACTATATTACATATAATTGGGAAATAAGATATTCAGGCATTAGAGCACAGAGATTCACCTTGCATTACTCAAAAATTTGATGGGGGTATGGAAGAATTATGGGAGAGAGCAGACTGGATGAGGAGATATCCTGTGGGACTGCTATTCTGGGGTGGTGGATAGGAGAAAAATGGGGAAAAATTGTAACTCAAAATCTGGAAGAAAGGAATGATGTGAAGCGGAAGTCAGTAAAGTATTAAAAAAAAAAGAATACTGAAAGTCCTCTATTTCACTGAATACACATATTATCTCCTGAAACATGAGACTCAGTTTTGCTGGGTAGGTGATTTGTGGATTTTATCCCAGCTCCTTTTACATCTGGAATGCCATATCCCAGGCCATTAGATCCCTCAGTGTTGAAGCTGTGAGATCCTGTGTTATCCTGATTGTGTTTCCACAATATTAAAATTGTTTCTGCCTAGGTGCTTGTTATATTCTCTCCTTAATCTGGGAATTCTGGAACATGGCTATAATATTCCTAGGAGTTTTCTCATTGGGATATTTTTCAGGAGGTGATCAGTGGATTCTTTCAACCTGTATTTTGTCCTCTGGTTCTAAAACATCAGGGAAGATTTCCTTGAGAATTTTTTTTCTTTCTCCAAATGATTTATTAACTTCTGGTTTACATCATTCATTTCTGCCAGACTTTGAGTTACATTTTTTCCCCATTTTTCCCCTACCCACCATCCCAGAATAGGAGTCCCACAAGATATCCCCTCATACAATCTGCTCTCTCCCATATCTTCTCCCATACCCCCTTCGACTTTTCCATTAGAGGAAGGTGAATCTCTTGGCCCCAATGCGTGAAAATATTATCTCCCAATTACATGCAAAATAGTATTAATACTAGTATTTATATATTTGAAAAATCAATTTTAAGACCTCAGATTTCAGATATATTCCCTTCCTCCTTTCTCATCCATCTCCTCTGGGAAGATAAGTAATTCAGTATGTGTTGTACATGTATAGCTATGCAAAACATTACCATAGTAGAAACATTGAAAAAGGCTGCTTATAATTCCCTCCCACCCATCCCACCCCCAAACTGGTCCCTTCCCTACTTTGATCCTGTCCCTCTAGGATAGTGGGTACTTCCAACCTCCCCTCTCCCTTGAAAGCCCTCCCCTCCATCATCCTCCCTCTCATCCCCCTTCCCCCTACTCTGCTTCAGACTGATATCACATTTGGCATGTATGTCATTCTCTCCCTGAGCCAAATTCAATGAGAATATGGTTTTGCCTTTTTGCCTTCCTGTTCTTCCCCACCCCTACAATCACTTCCCCTTGTTTCTTCTACATGAGATAGTTTACCCTACACTGTCTCTCCCCATATCCTCTTGCCAGTTTCCTCTCTCACCTCATAATTTCACCCCTAAAGTATCATCCCTTCCCACCAAATTCAACTTGTGCCCTCTATCCATGTATAACTGTAACCATATATACAGACCTTCACATATGTATTCATATGCCCATATAACCTTCTTTCATTTTTTTCATACTGAGAAATGTTTCATCAGTCACAGTTATTGTTTTTCCATATAGGTATGTAAGTAGTTCAACTTTGATAAGTTCCTTTTGATTTCTTTTCCCTGATTACCTTCTCAGGAATCTCATGCAAATTTTCTATTCAACTCTGTTTTTTTCCTCAAGGATGCTTGAAAGTCCTCTATTCCACTGAATGCCTATATTTTCCCCTGATACAAAATACTTAGTTTTGCTGGGTAGGTGACCTTTGGCTTCAATCTCAGCTCTTTTGCCCTCTGGAATATCATATTCCATTACCTTCAATTCCTCAGTGTAGAAGCTGCCTATTCTGATTGTGTTTCCACAATATTTAAATTATTTCTCCCTGGCTGCTTGGAGTATTTTCTCCTTGATCTGGGAATTCTGGAACCTAGCTATAATAGTCCTGGAAGTTTTCTTTTTGGGATCTTTTTCAGAAGGTGATCTGTGGATTCATTCAACCACTATTTTACTTTCTGGGCCTAAAACATCAGGGCAATTTTCCTGGAGATTTTCTTGAAGGGTGATTTCTAGTTTTTTCTTTGATCATGGCTTTCAGGTAGTCCAATAATTTTTAAATTATCTCTCCTGGATCTATTTTCCAGGTCAGTGGTTTTTCCCATTTCACATTGTCTTCTATTCTTTCATTTGGTTGGATCTGTTTAACAGAATCTTAATTTCTCATTAAGTCACTACCTTGCATTTGCTCCAATATAACTCTGAAGAAATGAATCTTCTCAGTGAGCTTTTGAGATTCTTTTTCCATCTGGCAAATTCGACTTTTAAAGGCATTCTTCTCATTGCCTTTTTGGGCCTCCTTTGCCATTTGAGTTAGTCTATTTTTTAAGGTGTTGTTTTCCTCAGGCTGTTGACCCTCATTTCATACTTTTCCTGCATCCTTCTCATTTTCCTTTGGGGCTTTTGAAGGAGGATTTCTGACCTCGAAATCCTCCTCCTGTTCTATGCTTCGATCCTCTTTACCCCAAATTAGGAGTCTAATGTTGCATTTTTTCTGTTTATTTTGTTTCCTTCGACTCAGCATGTTGCCACTTAATTACTTGTCTTTTGGGCTTGGTGCCACAGTAGGACCCTGCCAGCAGATAGGGGAGCTTCTGTCGCAAAGCTCGGGTCTTCACAGCTTCCTGTTCTGGCAAGCTGGATACCCACTCCAAGACCTCCACCCCAGAACACAATCCAGATCCAGGGAGGTTAAAGCAAGAGGATTACCCCCCAATACTGATCGTATCTCCCTACAGTACGCAGGCCAGGAGCTGGATCTGCCACTGAAACTGCAAAATGGCGTGTCTCCTCAGTGGCTTCTAGCCCCTAGGGGAGGGAGCCGACACGTTCCCCAAATATTGGTCTCAAAGTTCATAGGACACTAACCTCTCACTTTGTCCTAGGCATGTCTGTGTTGATAATTCTGGAATCACCATAGCTGCTGGTGTTCTGGGGTCCCTCCATCAGGCTGCTGGCTCAGCCGCCCTGGAGCTAAAACCGACGGTCAAGTGGAACTGGGCTTGGCTCTCCCCAAGCTGGGCTGTCAGCTTCTAGAGTGCTGCACCAGCCCTTTCTGCAGGGCTGCTGGGCTCTTCTCAGCAGGAGGTTAGCTTCTCTGTGTCCTTCTGTGCATGCTGGGGTTCCAGAAGTTGTTCAGAGTCCCCTTTTACATGGTTTGAAGGTGATCTGGGGGAAGAGCACCTTGCTTATGCCATTTCTACTCCACCATCTTGCCTCTGCCCCCCTAGTGTTTATCTTCTTATGCTTTTGTCAAGTCTTGTAATTCATAGTTAAATTTTCTGTTCAGCTCTTCTCTTTTCATCAAGATTTCTTGAAAGTCATTTGTATCATTGAATGTCTATTTTTTTCTTCTGAAAGACTATACTCAGTTTTGTTTGGTTGATGGTTTTTGCTTGTACCTAGACTGCCTTTGACCTTCAGAATATCATATGCCAAGACCTTCAGTCCTTTAATGAAGAAGCTCCTAAATCTTTTGTTTTCCTGACTGTGTCTGCACCATATGTGAATTATTTCTTCCTGACTGCTTACAGTATTTTCTCCTTGACCTGCAACCTCCAGAATTTGGCTTTCATATTCCTGGGGGTTTTCAATTTGGGATTTATTTTACAAGGTTATTGGTGGATTGAGTTAATTTCTATTTTACCCTCATTATAGATTATCAGGGCAATTTTTCTTCAGTGAGCTTTTGTGCATCATTTTCCACTTGGCCAATTCTTTTTTTAGGCTTTTTCCTCAATGACTTTTTTTGACATACCGTACGATTCGGTCTAGTCTGTTTTTAAGGTGTTATATTCTTCAGTATTTTTGTATCTCCTTTACAAAGGTGTTTACTCACTTTTTCATGCTTTTCTTGCATTACTTTAATTTTTCTTCCTAGTTATTACTCTACCTCTCTTACTTGACTTTTTCTTTAATTTCTTAAAACATAAATATGTCAAAAGTTAAGAAAAAGAGCTATATTATAGCGTTTTATATTAAACTTAAATATAAAATAAGAAAAGAAAAATAAAACATGGCATGGTATTTGCATAGCATAAGAGAGTATTCTAAATTACAGCAATAAATTTCCATTTCAAGAAGACTGTGTATTAAATACTATGAATTGTGTTGAGAGCTATCCACCTTTTCTTTATATTCTTGTAGGATTTCTTTGAGAGCTTGGAATTTTCTGACCTACATTGCCATCTTCCATCTTCCTAGAAGCCTATCCTCCTTGGCCTGGGAAGAATTCATATTTTTCTTGGTGCCTTTGGATATATAAGCTGGAAATTTATTTCACTCTGCCTTTTCCTGAGTTCTATTGTAGACTTTATTTAGAGTTATTTTTAAAAGTTATTTGGGAGGCTTGGGGGAGATCTTAGGTGAGACTAGCTTTTACCCCACCATTTGGGCTCTACCCAAGAAAATTGAAAGATTAAGAAAGATACTGGGGAAAAAGGGGGGAGGGGCAGAGCAAAGATGGCAGAGTAGAAAAATCACTTCCAAGGTGCTCTCTCCCAAACCACTTCAAATTCATGTAAAAGGGGACATTGAACAACTTCTGGAGGTCCAGCACCCACAGAAAAACACAGAGAAGCTAACCTCCCACTGAGGAAAGCCCAGCAGTCCTGCAGGGGGCAGCCAGGCAAACAGCCTGCTGAGCATACCCCAGAACACCAGCAACTGTGGATATTCCAGAATTATCAACACAGATATGCCTAGGACAAAGTGAGAGGTTAGTGCCCTATGGACTTTGGGGACAGTATGGGGGAAGAAGCGGGCTTCTTCCCCTTGGGGAGAGAAGTAGCAGAGGAGAAGCAGCACAGACACAATTTTGCAGCTTCAGTGGCAGGTTCAGCTCCTGACCTGTGAACTGTAGGGAAATCCAGCAATCAGTCTGGGGTGGTGGTGGTGGTAATTGCTGTTGCTTTAATTTCCCTGGATATGGATTGCAGTCTGGGGTGTTCCTCTTGGGGTGGGTATCCAGCTTGCTAGAGCGTGTAGATGCTTCACAGAGGCCACCCAACTAATACCTCCAGATATTATGAAGACCCCAATGTTTGGGACAGAAGCTCCACTGTCTGGTGGCAGAGTCCAACTGTGTCAACATGACAAAAGTCAAGTAATTAAGTGGCAAAATGCCTAGGCAAAGGAAACAAAATAAACAGAAAAATGCAACGTTAGACTACTATTTTCAGGGCAAAGAGGATCGAAGTATGGCACAGGAGGAGGACTGTGAGGTTAGAAATGCTTCACCAAAAGCCCCAAATGAAAATATGAGTGGGTTACAGGCCATAGAGAACCTTAAGAAGGATTTTAAAAACCAAATAAGAGAAGTAGAGGAAAAATTGGGAAAAGAAATGAGAATGATGCAGGAAAAGTATGAAATGAAAGTCAACAGCCTGACTAAGGAAAATAACACCTTAAAAATAGAATAACTCGAATGGCAAAAGAGGCTCAAAAGGGCAATGAGGAGAACACTACCTTAAATACCTGAATTTGCCAGATAGGAAAAAATGTCAAAAGCTCACTGAGGAGATTCATTCATTCAGAGTTAGATTGGAGCAAATGGAAGGTAATGACTTTATGACTTTAAACAGATTCAAACAAATGAAAGAATAGAAGGCAATGTGAAATATCTCATGGAAGAAACCACTGACCTGGAAAATGGATCCAGGAGAGATAATTTAAAAATTATTGGACTACCTGAAAGCCATGATGAAAAAAAGAACCTAGAAATCATCCTTCAAGAAATTCTCAAGGAAAATTGCCCTGATATTTTGGACCCAGAGGGGGAAATAGAGGTTGAACGAATCCACAGATCACCTCCTGAAAAAGATCCCAAAAAGAAAATTCCTAGGAATATTATAACCAGGTTCCAGAATTCTCAGATCAAGGAGAAAATACTACAAGCAGCCAGGAAGAAACGATTTCAATATTGTGGAAACACAATCAGAATAGCCCAGGACCTGGCAGCTTCTACACTGAGGGATCAAAGGGCATGGAATATGATATTCTAGAGGGCAAAAGTGCTGGGACTGAACCCAAAGGTCACCTACCCAGCAAAACTCAGTATTTTGTTTCAGGGGAAAATATGTTTCATTCAGTGGAATAGAGGACTTTCAAGCATTCTCAATGAAAAAAAACAGAGTTGAATCAAAAATTTGACATTCAGACACAAGAAGCAAGAGATGCATGAGAAGGTAATCAGAGAAAAGAAATCAAAAGGAACTTAACAAAGTTGAACTCCTTACATTCCTACATGGAAAAACAATAACTATGACTGATGAAACCATTCTCAGTATGAAAATAACTCAAGAAGGGTATATGGGCATATGAATACATATGTAAATGTATGTATATATGTTTACAGTCACACATGGATAGGTTGAATTTGTTGGGAAGGGATGATAGTTAAAGGATTAAGTTAAGAGGTGAAAAAATAAAGTGGCAAGAGGAGATGGGGAGAGACAGGATAGGGTAAACTATCTCATGTAGAAGTAGCAAGGGGAAGTGGTTGCAGGGGAGAGGAAGAACAGGAAGGCAAAAATGCTAAACCATATTCTCATTCAATTTGGCTCAGGGAGGATTCACATACATTCTAAATGGGATATTTCACCCTGCTGGAGAATAGGGGGAAGGGGGATAAAAGGGGAGATGATGGAGGGGAGGGCATTCTGGGGTGAGGGGAGTTTGGAAGTATCCACTATCAAAGAGGCACAGGATCAAAGCAGGGAATGTGCAAGGTGTGTGGTGGGATGGGTGAGAGGGAAATATAAGCAGCCCTTTAGAGTATATCTACTCTGGCAATGTTTTGCATAGCTAGACATGTACAACACATACTGAATTGCTTATCTTCCCAGAGGGAATGGGTGACAAGGGAGGAAGGGAATGGATCTGAAATTCTAAGTTTTAAAATTAAATGTTTCAATTATATATAAATTCTATTATTAATACTATTTTACATGTAATTGGAAGATAAGATTTTCAGGCATTGGGGCACAGAGATTCACCTTGTCCTACTGGTAAAGTCGAAGGGGGTATGGGAGAAGATATGGGAGAAAGCAGATTCGATGAGCAGATATCTTTTCAGACTGCTATTCTGGGGTGGTGAGTAGGGGAAAAATGGGGAATAATTTTAACTGAAAATCTGGTTGATATGAATGATGTAAACCAGAAGTTAATAAAGCAATTGTTAAAAAAAGAAATATGAGTATAATTTTAAATACCAATTACAAGGCTAATTGAGGATAATCTTTTTACACACTGGTGTTATCAACATTTAAAACTGTCACCATTAATATGATATTTTGAAAGAAATTTTGGGTCTCAGTTGTATATGATAGGTGTGTGTGTTATAGGGAAAATAACTTATTTTTTCATTTAAATTTTTCTTTATTTTTGTTCCCGAATTTAACAAATACCAAATAAAACAAACATTCCATATTCAAAGCAATGCAGAAATAAGAGTTTTTCATAAAACCACAAATCTCTTGTTATGTACAACATCCTTTTCTTTAAATTTTAATTTGTTTATTTTTAGTTTTCAACATTCATTACCACAAAGTTTTGAGTTACAAATTATCTCCCCATCTTCCCTATCCCCCACCCCAAAATAGGTATCCTGCTGAATACCCTTTCTCCCATTCTGCTCTCTCTTTTATTCTCCTCCATACCCCCTCAGACAAGGGCAAGATAGATTTCTATCCCCAGTGTTTGTATAACTTATTTCCAAGTTGCATGTAAGAAGAAAACATTTTTTTAAATTTTTGTTTATAAAACTTTGACTTCCAGATTCTTTCCCTTCTTTCTCCAACCTATCCTGCTCCCCTACTTATTCTATTTTCCACTTTGACCCTGCCCCTTTTCAAAAGTGTGTGCTTCTAACTACCCTCCTCCCAATATGAGCTCCCTTCTATTGTCCCAACTCTTATCCTCTTCCCCCCTACTTTCTTGTAGGGTAAGATACCCAACTGAGTGTGTATGTTATTCCCTCCTAAAGCCAAATTCAATGAGTGTAAGTTTGACCCATTCCCTTTTGCCTCACTGTTCTTCCCCTCCATTGTAACAGTTTTCTTTTGCCTGTTTCATATGACATAATTTACCCTATTCTATCTCTCCTTTTCTTCTTCTCTCATTATATTCCTCTTTCACCTCTTAATTTCATTTTTTATATCATCACTTCCTATTCAACTGATCCTGCACTATGTATACATGTACACATATATAAACACACTCACAAATGTACTTATACACATATACACCCTTCTACATAAACATCCATATGTATGTATGCATACATACATACATATATACATACATATACATATGTGTTCCCTTCATTTATCCTCATACTGAGAAAAGTCTCATGAGTTACAGTGACCATTTTTCCATGTAGGAATGTAAGCAGTTCAACTTCAATAAGTTCTTTATGATTTCTTTTCCTTGTTTAGCTTCTCATTCTGCTACTGTGCCTCCTCCACCTCTCACCCTGGGGGCATGAGACAGACTTCACTCTTCCCATCTGGTTCCAACAGAATTCCCTACTGGCCTTTTACTTTTTCTTTGGCATTTATGGGTTGATAAGTCTGGCAACCACTATTGCTGCTGGTGATTCACTCTCCTGAATTCTGTTCAGGCTACCACTGGTCTGGCCCCAGGGGCTAACTGGGAACTTCACTAGGCTCCCAGCTCCCTGCAATAGACACTTTTAGGTCTGCCAGGCTTCCTTCAGTGAGAAATTTGTTTCCCTCTGCCTCTTTTTGGATTGGGTAGCTCTAAAATTTATTCAGAGTCATATTTTACAGGTATTGGAGGTGGTTGTGGGGGGAGCTCAGAGAATTTCCTGCTTCAGATCTGCCATTTTTGTTCTGCCCACTGATAAAATATTGGGAGTGATTCTAAAAAAATTGGGTAGGAAAATTAAAAAGGAGCAATTATCCAATAAAATCGGACAGTAAAAGAAGAACTAAAATGGATGAAGCATGTAGAAGTACAGGGCTGGTAAAATAGGAACCTTACTCTCATCTTTATTAAGGAGAAAGCAGCATGTAGATCTGGAGGAGTATAGAAGTCTTCTAAACTGGTGGGGAGGTGAATAAAACTGGGTAAAAGAGTTGAGGAGAGACTGTCAAAACGGTATATAAATACATGCATATATATACATATATGTGTATTATGTATTTATATATATGTATACTGGTGGGACAAAAGATAACGGAGGGATTTTTGGAGGGTTGTGTAGATTAAGATTCAGGGTTTTCAAGTAGAAGATAAAGGATAGTTTCTTAGAGGGATAGGTAAACTAAGGAATAGGAGGTTAAAGGGAGAAGATATGGTAATAAGGATAGGGTAAAAAGACAGGATGAGAAATAAGATGGAGGAAATTTCACAAATAATAATTCTATCTTTGAATGTGAGTAGTATGAAACTACCCATAAAATGGAAATGGATAGCAGAATGAATTAAAAATCAGAATCCAACAAAAATGTTGTTTACAACAAACACATTTAAGAATGATACATACAAAATTAATATGGAGGATTTGAGTAAAGTTTATTATTCTTCAGTTGATGCAAAAAAAACTGGATAACAATTATGATCTCAGACAAAGTTATAGTTTAAATTGATTTAATTAAAAGAGATTAACAGGGTAAACTATGTTGTGATAAAATACAATAGTACAAATTATACCAAAGTACAATAGATAATAAAGCTATATCAATACTGAAACTATATGCACCAAATGTAATAGCATCTAAATTTTTGAAAGAAAAGTTAAATGAGTTATAGATGGAGATAGATAGTGGTACTATAGTAGTGTGGGATTTTTATCTTCCCCTCTTAGAACTAGAAAAATCTAACATTTTTTAAAGACATCAAAAAATAAATATAATTTTAGATAAGTTAAATATGATAGATATCTGGAGAGAAATTAATAGAAATAAAAAGTAATACAACTTTTTATCAGATGTTGATGGTAACTTTACAGAGATTGACTATGCATTAGTATATAAAGATTTTTTAGTTAATAAGTAGAAAAGCAGACTATCAAAAGTATCTCTTTCAGATTAGAGTGCAATAAAATTATATTTAATAAGGAACCATCGATGAATAGATTAAAACCTAGTTGGAGATTTAACAGCTTAATCTTTATTATTTTTTTTTACTTTTTGGAAGGGGGAGTTTAAGGCAATTGGGGTTAAGTGACTTGGCCAAGGTCACATGTCTGGTAAGTGTTAAGTGTCTGAGGCTGTATGTGAACTCAGGTCCTCCTGACTCCAGGGCTGGTACTTTATTCACTGTGCCACCTAGCATCCCTTAATAGCTTAATCTGAAATAATGAGTGGGTTAAAGAACAAATCATAGAAATAATAATTTAGTTAAAGAGAATGACAATAATGAAGTGACGTAACATAACCTTGGATCACTCCAAAAAACCATTGTCAGAGCACATCTAAATACTTACATGAATCATATAAGGAAAGAGCAGACTAATGCATTGTATGTACAATTTTTTTAATAGAAAAAGAACAAACAAAATTTCCAATTAAACAGTAAATTGGAAACCCCAAAATTAAAGGTTAGATTTGTAAAATTGACTAAAAAAGTCATTGAATTAATAAATGAACCTAGCAGTTGCTTTTATGAAAATAAAAGTAAAATAAATAAATACATAATTTTATTTTTTTAAAAGAAGAAAATGACATCACTAGTGTCAAAATGAAAAGAGTGAATATAGCAGTGGTGAAGAGGAAATCAAAACAAATATAAAGAGTTATTTTGCCCAAGTATATGCCAATAAATTTAACAATTTAAGTGACATGAAAGAATATTTACAAAAATGTAAATTGCCTAGATTAGCAGAAGATGATATTGAACACCTAAATAGAAATATTGTAGGAAAAATGATTAAGAAACCATTAATGAACTTCCTAAGAGAAAAGTAACAAGACTGTTGGATTAGCAATTAAATTCTATAAAACATTGAAAGATCAATTAATTCTAATATTGAATAAATTATTTGGGATAATAGGCAGGGAAAGAACTCTACCTAACTCCTTTTATGGAATAAATATGGTGCTGATTATATAATGTTGTAACTTTAAGTGTACATAAAAATAAATTAGTTAGTAGGAGTATAGTCATTTCTCTAAGAATATTTTTCTGATATCTTACTTCAAATATTTGAGCTTCAAAAACAGCAGCCAATTCACTTATTTTCTACATTTTTAACTGCTCAGATATTGAACTCTGTTTAATCACTGGAGCATGTATTATATGATTTATCTATATCATGTATTGATTTATTAAATTTTATTTCAATAACCACTGCAGATGAGATCCTCTGGATTTTCTGACTTCTTTATATTTTCAAGATCAATATTAAATACAAATAAATGACTAATTATATCTGAATACCATAAGATTTTTGTTAGAGTAGTATTTCACAGATCTCCATAACGAAATGTTTTCTCACTAAGGGATAAATGCATTTTCATTTAAATAAAAGTGCGAATGATGAAAACCCCTGCTCTTTTTCATCCCTGAGTGCTGGCAACTTGGTTAAGAGGTCATTATGAGATAGATATAGAATATACAGCATAGGATTCATGAGCAATCAGATAGTAGGTTTTCACCACTAGGAAATCGGAAAGGATTGATAATGACAGTAGCTTTGATTTCTCCTTGACTACTGAGTGTAATATAAAATTAATGAGCAACATGTCAAGGTTATGTTTCTGGAAGAGAAAACTGCTGTCTGCCCTTCCACACTCACGCATGAATCATGATAATATATTATTTAAGGAAAATTTCCTTGTCAGTTGCAATAATAGTTGAGCCAATACAGGACATTTTGGGGTTATAATGTAATGAAATTCTTTCAGTCACTTTACAATCTGAAGATAAGATTTAACTTTTGCACCTGGTGGGAATAAAACTTCTTTACCTAATAATAACATAACAGGGAATATGGTGTCTTTCAGTGGGCCACATGCTTTGTTCCCTTGTTCAAAAACATGCATGGACATCAGTTCTTAAGTGGTTTCTGTGTTTTTTCATACCTGGGAACTATTTTAAAGGTGATTGGCAATTGAGCCAGGAAATACAGGCAAAGAAAGATGACTTCTTTCTTCTTTCAAAAAAAACTTTTGGTTGTGACATAGCCAATGCCACCTCATTACAATTTTCAAAAAGGGTAAGGTATGGTTTCCTTCTGACCCTCCATCTCACCTCCTAGCATAAATGACGACTAATCAAATCAAAGCAAAATATTTCTCTTTCTCTGTCTCTATTTTTGACAGTCTCTGTCTCTGTCTGTCTCTGTCTCTGTCAGTCTCTCTCTCTCCCAAGCATAAATGATTAAATGACAAACCTGACAGACATTAATAACTTTGTTGGGTTCTCCATAAGTTAATAATTTAAATAGTAATATAAATTTAGCCTAGCTAAAGATGATTTCCACAATAATCTCTTGGAACTGTAGAGTATCCAAACCTTTAAGATTCTAAATTTTTACAGTCAAATATTTTATTTTCTCCATGTAATAGTATTTTATTTTCCCAATTACATGTAAAGATAGTTTTTGACATAAACATTTATAAGATTTTGAGTTTCAATTTTTTTCTCCTCCCCCCCACACCCCTCCCCAAGATATAATGCAATCTATATAGGCTGTACATGTACATATTTTATTAGATATATTTCTATGTTAGTCATTTTGTGAAGTAAGAATCAGAACAAAAGGGAAAAAAACATAAGAAAGGAAAAAAAAGAGAAAAGAGTATGATTTCATCTGCAACCAGACTCCATAGGTCAATTTCGAGATGTGGATAGCATTTTCTATCATAGTCATTTGGGATTGTCTTAGATCATTGTATTGCTGAGAAGAGCTAAGTTGGGAATCTTACCTTGTTACTGTTACTGTGTATAATTTTTTTTTTTGTTTGTGCTCCCTTCATTTATTATCAGTTCATGTAAGTCTTTCCAGGTTTTTCTGAAATCTATCTTCTTATCATTTCATCTAGAATAATAGAATTCCATTACATTCATATACTACAACTGGTACAGTCATAGCCCAATTGATTGGAATCCCTGCAATTTCTAATTCTTTGCCACTATAAAAAGAACTACTATAAATATTTTTTACACATGCATCTTTTTTCAACATTTTTATGATCTCTTTAAGATATAGACCTAGAAATTATATTCCTGGATCAAAGGGAACATAGAATTTTACAGTCATTTGGGTATAGTTCCAAATTGCTCTTCAGAATGGTTGGATCACTTCACAACTCCACCAAAAGTGCACTGGTGTTTCAATTTTATCATATCTTGTGAAATTTTTATCATTGTCCTCTTTTGTCATGTTAGCCAATCTAATAGATGTGATGTGGTTTCTCTGAGTTGTTTTGATGCGTGTTTCACTAATCAGTAGTGATTTAGAGCATTTTTATGTGACTATATATTGCTTAAATTTCTTCATCTGAAAACTGCCTATTCAAATTCTTTAACCTTTTCTCCATTGCCGAATGTTTTCTATTTTTATGACTTTCACTCAATTCTCTATATATTTTAGAAATGAGGCTTCTAAGACACTGGCTGTAAAAATGTTTCCCAGCTTTCTGATTCCTTCACATCTTGGTTGCAAAAAGCAACCTATGCAAAACATTTTGTGCAAAAGCATTTTAACTTAATGTAATCAAAATTATCCATACTGCATTTCATATTGTTCTCTAGCTCTTGTTTCATCATAAATTCTTCCATTGTCCATAGATCTGACAAGTAAACTATTCCTTACTCTTCTAATTTTATTAGGGTATCATCCTTTATGATACCCTAATAAATCATGTACCAATTTTGACCTTATCTTAGCATATGGAGTAAAATGTTAGTCTATGCCTAATTTCTGCCATACTATTTTCCAGTTTTTTCAGTAGGTTTTTTTTTAATCAAATACATTCTTATCCCAGAAGCTGGAATCTTTTGATTTATAAAACAGTAGAGTACAATAGTCAATGACTTCTGTTTTCTTGAATACCTAACCTATTCCAATGATGTACCATTCTATTTCATAGCCAGTACCAAAAAGTTTTGATGATTGCTGCCTTATGATACAGTTTTAAATCTGGTACAGTTAGGCCACATTTCCTTGCATTTGATTTCATTCATTCCCTTGAAATTCTATAATTGTTTTTTTTTTCTTCCGAATGAATTTCATTATTTTTTCTAGTTCTATAAAATAATTTTTGGTAGTTTGATTTGTATGGAACTGAATAAGTAAATTCATTTAGGTAGAATTGTCCTTTTCATTACACCACAGCCTACACATTAAGAACTGTTATTTTTTCCATTTATTTAGATCTAACTTTCTTTGGTGAAAAATATTTTGTTATCATGTTTGTGTAGTTCCTGAGTTGGTTTTAGCAGATAGACTCCCAAGTTTTTCATATTATCTACAGTATTTTAAGTGGAATTCCTCTATCTCTTTTTGGTGAATTTTGCTAGTAATATGTAGAAAAACTGAATACTTATGTATTTGCTAAAGTTGTTCATTCAAATAGTGTTTTAGTTGATTCTCTAGTATTCTCTACTTATACCATTATATTATCTGCAAAAAGTGATACTTTTTTTCTCATTCACTATTCTAATTATTTTGATTTCTTTGTCTACTTTTATAGCTAAAGCTAACATTTCTAGTACAATATTGAATAATAGTAGTGATAATGGACATCCTTGTTTCACCCCTGATCTTATTGGGAATGCCTCTAGTTTACCTGCATTTCATATAATGCTTGCTGATTGTTTTAAATACATGCTACTTACCAGTTATAAGAAAATTCCAATTATTCCTGTGGCATCTATTGTTGTTTTCAAGAAGAGGTTTTTCAATTTGTCAAAAACTTTTTTTCTGCATCTATTGAGATAATTGTATAATTTCTGTTAATTGCATTACTTATATGGTCAGTTATTGATGATTTTCAAAATATTGAAAAAAAACCCACATTCCTGGTATAGATCCTACCTAGTCATAGTGTTTTGTCCCTTTGATAAGTTGCTCTAATCTTTTTGATAAAAATTTATTTTCATTTTTTTCTAATACTATTCATTTTTGAAATAGGTCTATAACTTCCTTGCCCTATTTTTTCTGTCTCTGGTAGGACTCCTTTGCCTATTTTTTTTCAAAATATATTATATAATATTGAACATAATTTTTCTTTAAATTTTTGGAAGAAATCACTTATAAATCCATCTGGCCTTGTAGATTTTTTCTTAGAGAGTTCATTGGTGGGTTGTTCAATTTCTTTTTCTGAAATGTGGTTAATTTTATTTTATTTTATCTTCTCTTACCCTAGGAAATTTATATTTTTTAAAGTATCAAACCATTTCACTTAGACTGTCAGATTTGGGCAAAATAACACTGATGTTATAATTTCCATATCATTAATGGTGAATTAACTCTTTTAATTTTTGATACTGTTAGTTTGGATTTCTCCTTTCTTTTAATCAAATTACCCAAAGGTTTATCTATTTCACTGTTTTTTTTTCTTTCTTTTCTTTGTGAATTGTTTTATTAACTTCTAGTTTACATCATTCATTTCCGTAAGATATTGAGTTAAAAATTTCTCCCTGTTTTTCCCCTACCCACCACCTCAAAATAGTGATCCCACTGGATATCCCCTCTTCCTATCTGCTATCTCCCATATCTTCTCCCATATCCCCTCTGACTTTCCAGTAGGGCATGGTGTATTACTATGTCCCAGTGCCTGTATATCTTATTTACCAGTTACATGTAAAATAACATTAATAATAGTATATATATATATATATATATATATATATTTAAACATTTGATTTGAAAACTTTGAATTTTAGATACATTCCCTTCCTCCCTTGTCATCACCTTTACTGGGAAGATAAGCAATTCAGTATGGGTTGTACATGTGCAGCTATGCAAAACATTTCTATAGTGGATACATTGAAAAGAGTGACTATATTTCTCTCCCTCCTATCCCCCCTCCCACTTGTTCTATTATCTACTTTGATGCTATCCCTTTCCAAAAGTTGGTTCTTCTAACTTCCCTCCCCACCACAGCCTGCCCTTCCTTCCAATATCCCCCCTCTCATCCCCTTCCCCCCTACTCTCCTGTAGGGTGAGATATTATTAGTACATATGTCACTCCCTCCCTAAGCCAAATTCAATGAGAATAAGGTTGGCCCATTCCCTTTTGCCTTCCTGTTCTTCCCCTCCATTGTACCCATTTTCCCTTGCCTCTTCTATATGAGATAGTTTACCCTTTTCTGTCTCTCCCCATCTCCTCTCATTATATTCCTCTATAACCTCTTAATTTCACCTTTTAAATATCATCCCTTCCTATTAAATTGGTCCTGTGCCCTCTATCTATAGATGCTTGTACAAATATATACACACATTCACATATATATTCATACGCCCATGTACCCTCCTATATAGACATATGTATGTATGTATGTGTGTGTGTGTAGATCTAGACCTAGATCTGCACACATACTACACACATACATATCTAGATATATAGATATTTATACATTTCTATTCCCTTCAAATATTCTCATACTGGGAAAAGTTTCATAAGTTACAATTATCATTTTTCCATGTAGGAATATAAATACTCCAACTTTGATAAGTTCTTTATGATTCCATTTCCATGTTTACATTCTCATGGTTCTCTTGCTTCTTGTAGCTGAATGTCAAATTTTCTTTTCAACTCTGATTTTTCCATCAAGAATGCTTGAAAGTCCTCTATTCCACTGATTGAACATATTTTCCCCTGAAACATGATACTCAGTTTTGTTGGGTAGGTGATTCTAAGTTTTAATCACAGCTCCTTAGACCTCCAGAATATCATATTCCAAGCCCTGCAAGCCCTCAGTATAGAAGCTGCCAGATCCTGTGTTATCCTTATTGTGTTTCCACAATATTCAAATTGTTTCTTCCTGGATGCTTTTAATATTTTCTCCTTGATCTGGGAATTCCAGAATCTGTCTATAATGTTCCTAGGGGTTTTCTTTTTGGGATTTTTTTTTCAAGAAGCGATCAGTGGATTCTTTCAACATCTATTTTGCCCTCTGGTTCTAAAACATCAGGGCAATTTTCCATGAGAATTTCATAAAGGATGGTTTCCAGGTTCTTTTTTTGATCATGGCTTTCAGAGAGTCTAATAGTTTTTAAATTAACTCTCCTGGATCTATTTTTCAGGTAAGTGGTATTCCCAATGAAATATTTCAAATTGCCTTCTATTTTTTCATTTGTTTGTTTCTGTTTAAAAATATCTTGATTTCTCATAAAGTAGCTATCTTCCATTTGCTCAAATATAATTCTGAAGGAATGATTCTCTTCAGTGAGCTTTTGAGATTCTTTTTCCATCTGGCAAATTCATCTTTTTAAGGCATTCTTCTCCTTGTTGTCTTTGTGAGCCTCTTTTGCCATTTGAGTTAGCCTATTTTTTAAGCTATTATTGTTTTTCAGTCAGGTTGTTGACTCTCATAATTTTCTTGCATCATTATCATTTCTCTTCCCAATTCTTCCTCCATTTCTCATATTTGGTTTTAAAAATCCTTCTTAAGGTCCTCTATGGCCTGCTACCAGTTCATATTTTTCTTAGAAGTTTTTGGTGCATGAGTTTTGACTTCCTTATCTTCCTCCTGTTCCATGCTTTGATCCTTTTTGTCCCCAAAATGAGTGTAATGTTGGCCTGCTCTGTTTGCTTTCCTCCCATCGTTTGCTCATTTTGCCACTGAATTACTTGATTTTTAGGCTTTTTACCACAGTTCGACTCTGCTACCAGACAGGGGAGCTTCATCACAATTGCTGCCAAAGATATTATTTGGGTGCCTTCTCTGAAGCCTCTACATGCTCTGGCAAGCTGATCACATACCCCGATACCTGCACCCTAGACCACAATCCATATCAAAGTAGGTTAAAGCAAGAGCAATCACCCCTCCAATTGGTTGCTTTGGCCCCCTACAATCTGCAGGCCAGGAGCTGAAGTTGCCACATGGCTGCAGCTGGACAGCCACAGTGCCTCAGCAGCTTCTCGCCCAGGCGGCAAAGGCCAGCCTCTCTCCTGAATTACTGGATTCCAGAGTCCACACTACACTGACCTCTCACCTTGTCCTTAGCATTTATGGGTTGATAATTCTGGAAACCACCACAGTTCCTGTTGATCTGAAGTCCCTCCAAGAGGTGGCTTGTCAGGCCTGCCCTGATGCTAAAATTGCCTGCTCTGTGAGGGGCTGGGGTTCACTCCCAGAGCACTTTGCTGGCCCCTTCCTGCTGGCCTTCTGGGCTGTCGTCATTGGGAGGTTAGCTTCTCTGTGTCATTTTGTGCTTTCTGTATCTCCAAAGCTTCTTCAGAGTCACATTTTACATGAATTGGAGTAGGTGGGAGCTGGAGACCTGAGGAAGTCCTGTTTCTACTCTGCCATCTTTACTCTGCCCCTATCAATTTTTCTTTAAAATAAATAGTTCTTTGTGTACTTTATTAGTTCAATAGTTTTCTTATTTTAATTCTATTAATCTTTCTTTTCACTTTAGAATTTCTAGTTTGGTATTTAATGGGAATTTTTAATTTGTTCTTTTTCCAGCTTTTTTAGTTGCCTGCCCAGTTTCTCTTTCTCTTTTTTTTATTGATGTAAAATTTTCCTCAAGAACTGCTTTGGCTGCTTCCCATGTGTTTTGTTATATTGTCTCATTATTGTTGTTCTCTTTGATGAAATTATTGTACATTTCTCTGTTTTTATTTGACTCATTCATTCCTTTGGATTAAATTATTAGTTTCTTGTTAATTTGAAATGTTGGTTCCCCTCTCCCACCCGCAAGAGAAACTTGATGGTATTTATCTTTTTACTTGGAGGTTTGGATAGACAGGAACTGATTACAACCTGAAGTGAATAATCAATGGCTTCAGCATTGATTGACCATGATTTGTCACGAAAATGATTGAAGGGGAAAATGACAAATGTTAGAGGGAAACTTAAGAATTGGGACTCTAATTCATTTTTGGAGGAATTACAAAATGATTCGTAATTTTGCAGAGCATTCTGTATTACAACCAAAGAGTTGTTAAATTGTCTATACCATTTGACCAAGCAATACAACTACGAGATGCATTTCCAAAGATGATTAGGAGAAAAAGGCAAATAACCTATATATTCTCAAATATCTATACCATTTCTCTTTGTGGTGGCAAAGACCTGGAAATTGCAAGTATGCCTATCAATTGGGGAATACATGAATGACTTCTGGTATATGATTGTGATGAAATACTAATGTGCTATAAGAAATGATGAACTCTACTATTTTAGAAACCAATATGGAAATACCTGCATGAAATAGTGAAGAATGAAATGACAGAACATAACAATATTGTTTTAAGAACAACATCAAGTGAATAAGTAATTTTGGTTCCAGCAAAAAAGCAAATTAATTATAAATGACATATTAAGAAAGATGCTATCATCATCCAGTAAAAGAACTGATAAATAGAAGTATGTATATGTATATATATATATATATATATATATATATATATATATATATATATACACACAAACACACACACACACACACACACACATATATATATATATATATACAAACACACACATATATATAATTATACACACACACACACACACACATATATATATATATAATTTACATGTATGTATATCTGTATGTCTGTATGTCTAATGGTAGCCATCTCTAAGGTAGTTAGGGAGCCTAGAAAAAAAGAAATTTACATCAAAATTTCATTTTAGATTTTTAGGAAATAGAAAGTTGTGCATTGTATCTTTGCAGTTTCAGGTAAAATAATATTTTTATTGTACTATGATATGGAAATTATTTTATCCCACAAATTAAAAATAAGATAAAATAAAACAACACTCTGGAAGTGTTCATTCTTTCTTCCCAGGGTCATTTCCCTGGCACTGATCATTTTGACTCCATCAGTGCTGGGTACTTGAGTTGCACCATGGTTCTTTGGCTTATAAATAGTATTCACAGTATCATAGAAGCACTTGGAATTGCTGCTGTCAACAAAGAGTTGAATCTAATCTGTTCTTGCTGAGTCACGAATTTTTTATCTTTCTATTCTTCACTTGCATTTTGCTTTTGATGGAACTTAAATGCAATTTTCTTGGAGATAGATTTGTTCTCCCACTCATAAACCCTGTGCAGTTTTAATCTCTTGTTTAGCAGCTTTTGAATTTTCCCATCATTTTCATCAAAGCAACCTTAATGTTTGAGAGTCTTCTGGCCCAGATGAGCAAATGTGGTGCTGCACACCAAGTCTCTGAAAACTGACAACTCCTTTTCTGTGGCAGTCTAGACTGTTGATTTTGAGTCTTCTGATAGTTCTCTTGACCTGGGACTTCTGAATGTGAATTTTTAGCTTGGAGAGGATGACTCTTTCATTGGTCCAGCACTCTGCACCACACAATGCTTCAGTAGCTCTCACATCCTCCCTGTCTCTTTTCACAACTATGTTGTAGTCTGTTAAAAGTCAGTGTCTGCTGCAAGAATGCATCCACTACATTTTATTAAAATTAGATAGGCAGTAGACAGTATTTGTGATGAGAATGTTATAAGATGTATAATTCTTCAGTGACAAATGACTGTTGTTATTGCCATTTTATCTCTTTTCTTCCCCAATACTGGCTGCCATGGCTATTATTCTGTGCCTGCTCTGACATTAAAGTCACTTAGAATTGTCCTCTTTTGGCACATTGATGATGAGAGTCTCCAAGATTTCATAGAATTTTCTTTTGACTTCACCAGGATTAGTCATAGTGGGAACACTTGTAATAATAATGTATTATTTTGTCTAATTATTTGTACTAATTATAAAGTACAAATAATATACATTATTTGTACTAATAATGTATTATTCTGTCCCTAGTCAACATTTGTACTAATAATGTATTATTTTCCTGCAAGTGGCAGCCTCATTGTCACAATAATATCATTTAGTCCTTGTGGAAAGTATACAGTCTTGCTGAGTAGATTAGCTCTGAGAGAGAGACCTAATTTTGCTTTGCACAGTTTTTCATCATGGTTACCACTGGGCATGTTACAACTTTTTTGCCCCATAAGTAAATTTAGTCACTATGGGTCTTTGGATTTGAAAACTCGTTTTGTTGCTATTTGCTTTGTTTTGTTTTCTGGAAGTGATCTAAAAATTCTTTCAATTGTTTTTTTCATTTATTGAGTTTGGTACTTGAAAGCCAAATTTTCTCTTCAGGTCTGGTATGTTCATCAAGGATGCTTGAAAAATCATTTATTCAATTAAATTTCCATTTCCTACTGGAAGAATTATACTCAATTTTCTTGAATAGATAGTTCTTTCCTGTAATGTTAGCTCATTGAATTCCAGAATATCATATTCCAAGCCTTCTGCATGTTTTACATGGAAGCCACTAAATCTTACAGTATCCTAATTGTATCTCCATGATATTTGAATGTTTTCTTTCTTCTTATTTGAAGTTTTTTTTTTTTCTCTTTGAGCTGGGAGTTCTAGAATTTGGTTATATTTCTAGGAGTTTTCAGGTCATCAAATTCTATCTTACATTCTGACTCTAAAGTATCAGGAGAATTTATTTCTTGGTAAATTCTTGAATAATTTGCGTATGCTCTTTTTGTTTGTTTGTTTTTTTGCTTTCTGGAGGGGGGAATGTATGGCAACTGGGTATAGATGACTTGTCCAAGGTCACATGGCCAGTTTTATGTTAAGTGTCTGAGGCCAGATTTGAACTCAGGTCCAATTGACACCAGGGCTGGTGCTCTATTTCACTGTGCCACCTAGTCACCTCTGTGTTTTTTTTTTTATCATGGATTTCAGGTGATCCAATTTTTAAAAATTATTTCTCTTCATTCTATTTTACAGGTCAGTTGCTTTTCTAGGAGTTTGGAGGTGATTAATATAATCTTTCAATTTCTTTTTTTAAGTGTTTTGGTCTTTATTAATTTGTTTACTTTTAGTTTACAAGATTCAGTTATACAATTCCTTGAATTTCAAATTTTCTCCCCCTCCTACCCCTCCTCCACCCCAGTCTTTCTATTTCCCTCTAGCATTCTGGTTTTAAAGTATCAGGGTAATTATCCTTAATAATTTATTTTAAAGAGTTTTTTTTTTCTTTATTGAGTTTTTGTCCCTCTTTTTCCATTTGGTGAATTCTAATTCTTTTTTTTTCTCAACCTATTTATTTATTTTTAGTTTTCAACATTCATTCCACAAGATTTTAAGTTACAAATTTTCTCCCCTTATTTCCCCTATCCCCACCCAAAGAGAGTGAGCCTACTGAGAACCCCTTACCCCAATATGTTCCCTCTTATATCTTCACCAATTACACCCCTACTTTCTGGTAGAGCAAGATGGATTTCTATAATCCAGGGCCTGTATATCTTATTTCCCAGTTGCATGAAAAAAATAAAAACAATTAAATATTTTAATACTTTTTAAACTCTGATTTTCCAATCATTTCATTTCTTCCATCCTCACCAACCAGCACTGAGAAGAAAGACAATTTAATATATGTTGTTCATTTGTAGTAACGCAAAGGATTACCATAGTAGTTATATTGTGGAAGATTAACTATATTTCCCTCCATCTTATCATTCCCCCACTTATTCTATTTTCTACTTTGACCCTGTCCCTTTTTTTAATTTTGATTTTTTAATTAAAAATGCTTTATTAACCTCTGTTATACATCATTCATTTCAGCCAGATTTTGAGTTACAATATTTCCCCATATTTCCCCTACCCACCAACCTATAATAGCAGTCCCACAAGATATCCCCTCATCCAATCTGCTCTCACCCATATCTTTTCCCATAACCCCTTTGACTTTGCCATTATGGCAAGGTGAATCTCTGTGCCCCAATGACTGCACATCTTATCTCCCAATTACATGCAAAACAGTATTAACAATAGTACTTGTACATATTTGAAACATTTAATTTTAAATCTTTGAATTTCAGATCCATTCCCTTCCTCCCTTGTCACCCACTCCCTCTGGGAAGATAAGCAATTCAGTACGTGTTGTACATGTATAGCTTTGCAAAACATTACCATAGTGGATATATTGTAAAAGACTACTTATATTTCCCTCCCACCCATCTCACCACCCACATGCTCCATTCCCTCCTGCTAAGGACAGCATAGCAGCCCTGCAGGGAGTGGCCAGCTAAGCACTCTGAGAGTAGTCAGCACAGCACATTGGGAACCGACAACCAGGCATTCTGGGAGCCGAGCCCAGGCCTGTATGAGCTGCGGTTTTAGCCCCAAGGTGGCCGGGCCAGCAGCTGGCTGGAGGGACCCCAGAACACCAGCAGCTGTGGCTATTCCAGAACTATCAGCACAGATATGCCTAGGACAAAGTGAGAGGTTAGTGCCCTATGGACTTTGGGACCAGTATTTGAGGAATGCTTCAGCTTTCTCCCCTGGGGGGAGAAAGCTGCTAAGGAAATGTGGCACAGAAGCCATTTTGCAGCTTCAGTGGCAGCTCCAGCTGCTGGTCTGCGAACTGTAGAGAGAGCCAGCAATCAGTCTGGGGCATAATTGCTACCTGCTTGGATCTGGATTGTGGTCTTAGAGGGAGGTCTGGGGTGTGTATCCAATTTGCCAGAGCAGGTGGAGGCTTTACAGAGGCCACCCAACACCCGGAAGTTGTGAAGACCCCACGTTTGGGACAGAAGCTCTCCTACCTATTGGCAGAGTCCTACTGTGGCAACAATCCCAAAAATCAAGTAATTAAGTGGCAATATGCCTAGGCAAAGGAAACAAAATAAACAGAAAAATACAACTTTAGACTCCTATTTTGGGGGCAAAGAGGATCAAAGCATGGAACAGGAGGAGGAATGTGAGGTCAGAAATCCTGCACCAAAAGCCCCAAATGAAAATACAAGCTGGCTACAGGCCATAGAGGACATTAAGAAGCAGATAAGAGAAGTGGGGGAAAGCTGGGAAGAGAAATGATAAAGATGCAAGAAAAGTATGAAATGACAGTCAACAGCCTGACTGAGGAAAATAACACCTTAAAAAATAGATAAACTCAAATGGCAAAAGAGGCTCAGAAAGGCAAAGAGGAGAAGCATGTCTTAAAAAGCCGAATTTGCCAGATGGGAAAAGACTATCAAAAGCTCACTGAGGAGAATCATTCCTTCATAATTAGACTGGAGCAAATGGAAGCTAGTGACTTTATGAGAAATCAAGATGCTGTTAAACAGATCCAAACAAATGAAAGAATAGAAGGCAATGTGAAATGTCTCATGGGAAAAACCACTGTCTTGGAAAATGGATCCAGGAGAGATAATTTAAAAATTATTGGACTACTTGAAAGTCATGATCAAAGAAAGAACCTAGAAATCATGCTTCAAGAAATTCTCAAGGAATATTGCCCTGATATTTTGGACCCAGAGGGGGAAATAGAGGTTGAAAGAATCCACCAATTGCCTCCTGATAAGGATCCCAAAAAGAAAACTCCTAGCAATATTATAGCCAGGTTCAAGAACTCCCAGATCAAGGAGAAAATACTACAAGAATCCAGGAAGAAACAATTCCAATATTGTGGAAACACAATCAGAATACCACAGGACCTGGCAGCTTCTACACTGAGGGATCAAAGGGCATGGAATATGATATTCCAGAGAGCAAAAAAGCTGGGACTGAACCCAAAGGTCACCTACCTAGCAAAACTGAGTATCTTGTTTCAGGGGAAAATATGGTCATTTAGTGGAATAGAGGACTTTCAAGGATTCTTGAGGAAAAAACCATAGTTGAATAGAAAATTTGTCATTCAGACACAAGAAGCAATAGATGTTTGAGAATGTAATCAGGGAACAGAAATCAAAAGGAACTTATCAAAGTTGAACTATTTCCATTCCTACACGAAAAAGAATAACTGTGTCTGATGAAACAGCTCTCATTATGAAAATAATTGAAGAAGGGTATATGGACATATGTCTACATAAGTGAATGTGTGTACATATGTTTACAGGTATACATGGATAGAGGGTACAGGTTGAATTTGGTGGGAAGGGATGATACTTAAGGGGTGAAGTTAACTTGCATGCTATTGGGAGATAAGATGTTCAGGCATTGGGCCTTGGAGATTTACCTTGCCCTAATGGCAAAGTCGAAGGGGGTATGGGAGAAGATATGGGAGAGAGAAGATTGGATGAGGGTATATCTTGTGGGACTGCTATTCTGGGGTGGTGAGTAGGGAAAAATGGGGAAAAATTCTAACTCAGTATCTCGTGGAAATGAATGATGTAAACCAGAAGTTAATATTAAAATATAAATAAAAATTTAAAAAATTAAAATTAAAAAAAGAAAAACACTGTGATTATAACATGATAAGTCATAAAAACAATATGTATGTTCAATAAAGGCATTTGCAAAGGTTAGGGAGGAGATCTGCCATTTGAGTTAGTCTATTTATAAGCTGTTATTTTCCTCAGTCAGGCTGTTGACTCTCATTTCATACTTTTCCTGCATCCTTCTCATTTCTCTTCCCACTATTTCTTCCACTTCTGTTATTTGGTTTCTAAAATCCGTCTTTAGGTCCTCTATGGCTTTTGGTGTAGGATTTCTGACATTGCTCCCCGCCCCCCCGTTCCATGTTTCAATCCCCTTTGCCCCCAAAATAGGAGTCTAATGTTGCATTTTTCTGCTTTTTTTTTCTTTTTTTTGCCTAGGTATTTTGCCACTTAATTACTTGACTTTTGGGTTTGTTCCAACAGTAGGACTCTGCCACCAGACGGGACCTTTCTTCCCTAACATTGGGGTCTTCACCACTTCCAGAGGTATTTGTTGGTTGGCCTCTGTAAAGCCTCCACACGCTCTGGCAAGCTGGATACCCACCCCCAGTCCTCCCTCCTAGACCACAATCCAGTTCCAAGCAGGTTAAAGCAAGAGCAATTAATCCCCACACTGATTGCTGGATCTCTCTACATTTCACAGGCTAGGAGCTTAAGCTGTAACTGAATCTGCAAAATGGCTTCTGTGCCGAGGTTCCTCAGCTGCTTCTTTCGCCCAAGGGAGGAAGCCAACACATTCCCCAAATACTGGTCCCAAAGTCCAAATGCCACTAACCTCTCGTTTTGTCCTAGGCATACCTGTGTTGATAATTCTGGAATCTCCACAGCTGCTGGTGTTCTGGGGTCCCTCCAGCTGGCTGCTTGTCCTGCTGCCCTCAGGCTAAAACTGTGGCTCATGCTGGCCTGGGCTCGGCTCCCAGAGTTTTGCACTTGGATCCCAGCACTTTGTTCTGTGCTATGCTGTGCTGGCTACTCCCTGCAGCGCTGCTGGGCTATCCTCAGTGGGCACTTAGCTTTTCTGTGTCATTCTGTGGGTGCTGGGGCTCCACAAGTTGTTCAGAGTCCACCTTTTACATTGTTTGGAAGTGGTATGGGGAGAGCACCTTAGAAGTGCTTTTTCTACTCTGCCATCTTGGCTCCGCCCCCGACCCTGTCCCTTTTCAAGAGTGTTTGCTTTTAACTACCCTTTCTCCCAATATGCCCTCTCTTCTATCACTACTTTCCTATAGGTTCTGATACTGAGTTGAATGTGAATGTTATTACCTCCTTAAGAAAAATTCAATGAGAGTAAGGTTGACCCATTTCCTTTCACTCCCGCTCTTCCCCTCCAATGAGACAATTTTCGCTTGACTTTTATATGAGATAATTTACCCTAATCTATCTCTCCCTTTCTCCTTCTCCAATATATTCCTCTCTCATGTCTTAATTTTATTTTTTAGATATCATCCCTTTCTATCCAACTGTTCCTGTGCTCTCTGTCTATGTATACATGTACACACACACACACACACACACACACACACACACACACATACACATAGCCTCATATAAGTTTATGCACACATACACTCTCCTTTATAAACATTTATGTATATATGTACATATATGTATATGTGCGCACGCGCACACACACACACACACACACACACACACACACACACACACATATATATATATATATATATTCCCTTCAACTATCCTCATACTGACAATAGTCTCATGAGTTACAATTACCATTTTTCCATGAAGGAATGTAAATAGTTCAACTTTAATAAGTTCCGTATGATTTCTTTTTCCTATTAACCTTCTCACACTTTTCTTGGGTCTTCTGTTCGAAAGACAAATTTTCTGTTCAGCTCTGGTTTTTTCATCAAGAATACTTGAAAGCCCTATATTTCATTGAATGGTCATATTTTCTGCTGAAACATTATACTCAGTTTTCTGGGTAGGTGATTCTTGCTTTTAATCCTAGCTCCTTTGTCTTCTGGAATATCATATTCCAAGCCTTTCGAACACCTTAATGTAGAAGCTGCTAGATCTTGTGTTATACTGATTGTGTTCCACAATACTCACATTGTTTCATCCTGACAACTTATAATACCTTCTCCTTGACCTGGGAACTCTGGAATTTGGCTACAAAATTCCTAGGAGTTTTCTTTTGGGGATCCTTTTCAAGAGGCCATTCCATATCAAGGGTGAGTACACATATTCACTGTAATAATTACTAATGATTTTCTTCCATCCATTTTTTCTTCTTCATCATTTTCCCTCTATTCTTTATCATTTTCCCTCTATTCTTATCCAGTTCCTCACCAAAAGTATGTTTTGGTTTTGACTATTGCCTCCATTATTCTACTCTCTATTTATTACAACTTTATTACAATTATTACAACTTTCTCTTTCTCTTAACTCATTCTTTTCTTATTTCCTTGTTGGGCAATTCATATTTCCGTACATAACTGAATGCATATATATATATATATATATATATATATATATATATATATATTCTTCCCTCTTTAAACCCATTCCAGTGAGAAAGAGATTGAGATATTACCTGTCATGCTTCCATTTTCCCGTTAAGGGAAAAGGTTGGCTTTGCATGCCTCCTTCATGTGAGATAATTTTCCCCATTCATCCTTTCTCTTTCATCTTCTCCTAATGCATCTCTCTTCCTAAACCCTTCATGTATTTGAAATCATACCAACATAACTGACACAAAATTATTTCCTTTTTTCTATGTGGACTCCTCCTAATTGCCCTAATCATGAGGAACTTCTTTTTCAAAAGAAAAAAATTATTAATTTCTAGTTGTCAATATTCACTTTTTTAAACAAATGCTTTATTAACTTCTGTTTTACATCATTCATTTCCGCCAGATTTTGAGTTACAATCATTTTCCCCCATTATTCCCCTACCCAACCTCCCAGAATAGTAGTCCCACAAGATATCGCTTCCTCCAATCTGCTCTCTCCCATACCTTCTCCCACATCCGCATCGACTTTTCCATTAGAGGAAGGTGAATCTCTGTGTGCCAATGCCTGTACATCTTATCTCCCTATAACAAGCAAAAGAATATTAATAATAGTATTTATATATATTTGAAACATTTAATGTTACGACCTCGAATTTCAGATCCATTTCCTTCCTCACTTGTCACCCATTCCCTCTTGGGAGATAAGTAATTCAGTATATGTTGTACATGTCTAGCTATGCAAAACATTATCATAGTAGATATATTGTACAAGGCTCCTTATAATTCCCTCCACTCATCCCACCCCCTACCTGGTCCATTCCCTACATGATCCTGTCTCTCTTCTATAGTGGGTACTTCCAACCTCCCCTCCCCCCAAGGATGCCCTCCCATCCATCATCCCTCCTCTCATCCCTCTTCCCCCTATCCTGCTGCAGGTTGAGATATCCCATTCAGTATGTATGTCATTTTCTCCCTGAACCAAATTCAATGTGAATGTGGTTTTGCCTTTTTAGCCTTCCTTATTCTCCCCCTCCTTTGCAGCCACTTCCCCTTGCTTCTTCTACATGGGGATAGTTTACCCTACCCTGTCTCTCCCCATCTCCTCTTGCCACTTTCTACTCCCACCTCATAATTTCATCCCTTGAGTATTCTCCCTTCCCAACAAATTCAACCTATGCCCTCTATCCATATATAACTGTAACCATATACACACATATTCACATATGTATTCATATGACCACACACCCATCTTCCATTATTTTCATAGTGAGAAAGATATCATCAGTCATAGTTATTGCTTTTCCATATAGGAATGTAAATAGTTCAACTTTGATAAGTTCCTTTTGATTTCTTTTCCCTGATCATGGCTTTCAGGTAGTCCAATAATTTTTAAATTGTCTCTCCTGGATCTATTTTCCAGGTCAGTGGTTTTTCCCATGAGATATTTCACATTGTCTTCTAATCTTTCATTTGTTTGGATATGCTTAACAGCATCTTGATTTCTCATAAAGTCATTAGCTTCCATTTGCTCCAGTCTAACTCTGAAGGAATGAATCTCCTCAGTGAACTTTTGAGATTCTTTTTCCATCTGGAAAATTCGACTTTTAAAGGCATTCTTCTCCTCATTGCCCTTTTGGGCCTCCTTTGCCATTTGAGTTAGTCTATTTTTTAAGGTGTTGTTTTCCTCAGTCAGGCTGTTGACCTTCATTTCATACTTTTCCTGCATCCTTCTCATTTCTCTTTCCAATTTTTCGTCCACTTCTCTTATTTGATTTTTAAAGTCCTTCTTAAGGTCCTCTATGGCCTGCAACCCACTCATGTTTTCCCCTGGGGCTTTTGGAGCAGGACTTCTGACCTCACAGTCCTTTTCCTGCTCTATGCCCCCACAATAGGAGTCTAGGGTTGCATTTTTCTGTTTCCTTTGCCTTGGTATGTTGCCACTTAATTGCTTGACTTTTGGGCTTGTTGCCACACTATGGCTTTAAGGCCAGATAGAGGAATTTTTGTCCCGAATATGTGGGGGGCAACTTCCGTTTCTGGCAAGCTGTAAACTCACCCCCGACTTCCACCCTCGATCACAATCCAGATCCAGGGAGGTTAAAGCAAGAGTGATTACCCCCCAAGACTGATCGCTGGATCTCCCTACAATTAATTGCAGGCCGGGAGCTGGAGCCGCCTCTGAAAACTACAAAACGGTGTGTCTCCTCAGTGGCTTCTAGCCCCCAGGGGAGGGAGCCGACAGATTCCCTAAATACCAGTCCCAAAGTCCATAGGACACTAACCTCTTACTTTGTCCTAGGCATGTCTATGTTGATAATTCTGGTGTCGCAACAGCTCCTGTTGTTCTGGGGTTTCTCCAGCCGGCTGCTGGCCCTGCCACCCTGGGGCTAAAACCTCGGCTCACGGGGACCTGGGCTCAGCTCCGCTCCTGAGCTCTGCAGACTGCAAGCTGCCAGGTCCCAGACCACTGTGCTGGTTCTTCCTGCAAGGCTGCTGGGCTGTCCTCGGTGGGAGGTTAGCTTCTCTGTGTCGTTCTGTGGGTGCTGGGGCTCCAGAAGTTGTTCAGAGTCCCCTTTTACATAGTTTGGGGGGAATCAGGGGGCAGAGTGGCTTGGAAGAGCTGTTTCTACTCTGCCATCTTGGCTCCGCCTCCCCCCCCAATATTCACTTTTTTAAAAGTAATTGGGGTTTAGTAACTTGCTCAAGGTTACATGGGTAGTTATTTATTTATGTGTGGGTGCTAATTTTCTGAGGCCAGAACAAATCCCAGGTCCTCCCAACTCTGGGGCCAGCGCTCTTACTGCATCACCAAGATGCCCCTCAACATTCACTTCTAAAAGATTTTCGGTCCCAAATTTTCTCCCCCTCCCGAACCTTTCCATGCCCTAATGCAGTGTGCAGTATTCTATAGGTTACACATATACATTCATATTACACATATTTCCACATTAGTCATGTCTTAAAGGAGAATTAGAAACAATGGGATTAACCATGAGAGAGAAGAAACAAAAAATGAAGAGAGAGCAAATAAAATATGTTCTCTGCATTAATACTCCACAATTATTTTTTCTGGATGTGGATAACATAATCCATCATGAGCCCTCTGGAGTTTTGTTAGGTCATTGCATTGTTGAGAAGACCTAAGTCTATCAAAGATAGACTTATCACACAATGTTGCTGTTATTGTATACAATATTATCTTGGTTCTGCTCACTTCACTCAGTATCAGTTCATTTAAATCTTTCCAGGATTTTCTGAAGTCCACCTGCTCATTATTTCTTATGCAAAAACAGTATTCCATTACATTCACATACCACAACTTGCTCAACCATTTCCCAAATGGTGGGCATCTCCACAATTCTCAATTCTTGGCCAACAAAAAAAGAACTCCTACTTTTTTGTACATGTGAGTTCTTACCATTTTCATGATCTTTTTAAGATACGGATCTAGAAACAATGTTGCTGGGTGAAAGGGTATGCAAATTTTTATAAACCTTTGGACGTAGTTCCAAGTTGCTTTCGAGAATGGTTGGATCAGTTCACAACTCCATCAATAATGTATTTATTTTTCCAATTTTCCCACATCTCCAACATTTATAGTTTTCCTGTTTTGTCTTTTTAGCCAATATGATAGATATGGAATGATACCTCAGAGTTGTTTGGACATGCATTTCTCCAATCAATAGTGATTTAGAGCATTTATTTTCACATTTGGGGATAGCTTGAATTTCTTCTGAAAACTGCCTGTTCACATTCTTTGGTCATTCATGAACTGGAGAATGATATGTATTCTCATTAATTTGACTTAATTCTCTATATATTTTAAGAATGAGGACTTTATCAGAATCACTGCCTATAAATTTTTCCTCAAATTCTGCTTACCTTATATTTTTGTTGCATTGGCTTTCTTTCTGCACAATGTTTTCAATTTAATGTAATCAAAATTATACATTTTGCATTTCATAATGTTGTCTATCTCTTACTTGATCATAAATTCTTCCCCTTCCCATAAATCTTGCAGGGAAACTATTCCTTGCTATCCCAGTTTTCTTATGGTATAAGCCTTTATATCTAAATTATGTTTCCATTTTTTACTTTATTTTGGTATACACTGTAAGATGTTGGTCTATGCCCAGCTTCTGCCATACTGCTTTTCAGTATTTCCAGCAGTTTTTATCAAATATTGAGCTCTTATCCACAAAGCTGGAGTTTTTGGATTAATCAAATACTGAATTACTGTAATCATTGACTAATACATCTTGTGTGCCTAATCTAATCCACTGATTAACCACTCCATTTCCTAGCCAGTACCAAATAGTTTTAATGATTGTTGCTTTACAATCAATACAATTTAAACTCTGGTATGACTAGGCAATCCTTGCTAGCATTTCTTTTCATCAATTCCCTTGATATTCTGTACCTTTTGTTCTTCCAGATGAATTTTGTAGTTTTTTTCCAGCTGTATAAAATAATTTTTCTCAGTTTGGTATGTACACAGTAAATTAATCCAGGTAGAACTGCTATTTTTAAATTTGAACTTGACCTGCCCATGAGCAACTAACATTATTCTGGTTATTTAGATCTGACCTTATTTGTATGAAATTTGTTTTGTAATTGTGTTCATATAGCTCCTGGTCATTTTTTTGTTTTGTTTTGCTTTTTGGAGGGGGAAAGGCTGGGCAATTGGTTTGAGTGACTTGCCCAAAGTCACATGGTTCATACATGTTAAGTGTCTGAGGGCAGATTTGAACCCAGGTCCCCCTGACTCCAGGGCCAGTGCTTTATTAACTGTGCCATCCATCTGCCCCCTGCTTTTTGTTGTTGTTGTTGTTATCATCTTGGCAGGTAGGCTCCCAAATATTATGAATTGTCTATAATAACTTTAAGCGTAATCTATCTTTTTAGCTCTTGCTCTTGGGATTTGTTAGTAATATAGAGAAATGTCAATGATTTATGTGGATTCATTTTATATCCTCCAACTTTGCTAAAGTTGTTATTCATCACAATTACATTTTATTGTTGTCCCTATATATATTTTTTCCAAATGCTTTATTAACTACTGG
The DNA here is from genome assembly GCA_011680675.1 of Gymnobelideus leadbeateri. Lineage (NCBI taxonomy): Eukaryota > Metazoa > Chordata > Mammalia > Diprotodontia > Petauridae > Gymnobelideus > Gymnobelideus leadbeateri. The sequence continues at coordinate 130,449 of WOXC01009617.1, read as the reverse complement.
TTTACATCATTCATTTCTGCCAAATTTTGAATTACAATTTTTTTCCCCATTTTTCCCTACCCAACACCTCAGAATAACAATCCCACAGGATATCCCCTCATCCAAACTGCTTTCCCCATATCTTTTCCCATACCCCCTTTGACTTTTCCATTAGGGCAAGGTGAATCTCTGTGACCCAATGCCTGCACATCTTATCTCCCAATTATATGTAAAATAGTATTAATTACATATATATATATATATATACATACATACATACATACATACATACATATATATGAAACATTTAATTTTAAAACTTTGAATTACAGATCCATTCCCTTTGTCCCTTGTCACCCACTCCTGCTGGAAAGATAAGCAATTAAGTATATGTTGTAAATGTATAACTGTGCAAAATATTACTATAGTAGATATATTGTAAAAGACTGGCTATATTTCCCTTCCACCTATCCCACCCCCCCACGTGGTCCATTCCCTACTTGATCTGTCCCTCTTCAAAAGTGGGTGCCTCTAACCTCCCCTCCCCCCAACATGCCCTCCCCTTCTCATCCCTCTCCTCCTTACTCTGCTGCAGGGTGAGATATCCCATTTATCATGTATATAATTCTCTCCCTGAGCAAAATTCAATGAGAATATTGTTTTGCCTTTTTGCCTTCCTGTTCTCTCCCTCCCCTGCAACTACTTCCCCTTGCCTCTTCTACATGAGATAGTTTACCAAACCCTGTCTCTCCCCATCTCCTCTTGCCACATTCCTCTCTCACCTCTAAACTTCACCCCTTAAGTATTATCCCTTCCCACCAAATTCAACCTGTGCCCTCTATCCATGTATATTTGTAAACATATATACACACATTCACATATGTATTCATATGCCCATATATCCTTTTTCAATTATTTTCATAATGAGAAAGGCTTCATCAGTCACAGTTATTATTTTTCCATGTAGGAATTTAAATGGTTCGAATTTTATTAATTCCTTTTGATTTCTTTTCTCTGTTTCCTTTCTCATGCTTCACTTGCTTCTTGTGTCTGAATGTCACATTTTCTATTCAACTCTGTTTTTTTCCTCAAGGATGCTTGAAAGTCCTCTATTCCAATGAATGACCATATTTTCCCCTGAAACAAGATACTCAGTATTGCGGAGGAAATGATTCTTGGTTTTAATCCCAGGTCTTTTGCCCTCTTTAATATCATATACCATGCCCTTCGATCCCTTATTGTAGAACCTGGGAGGTCCTGTCCTATTCTGATTGTGTTTCCTCAATATTGAAATGTTTTCTTCCTGGCTGCTTGTAGTATTTTCTCCTTAATCTGAGAATTCTGGAACCTGGTTATAATATCCCTACGACTTTTCTTTTTGGGATCTTTTTCAGGAGGTGATCGATAGATTCTTTCAACATCAGTTTTGCCCTCTGGTTCTAAAACATGAGGACAATTTTCCTTCAGAATTTCTTGCAGGATGACTTCTAGTTTCTTTCTTTGATCATGGCTTTCAGGTAGTCCTATAATTTTTTAAAAAGAAAAATAAATGATTTAGTTCGAACAAATAAGCCAATATTTATGTCCAAATGAATGTTCCCATTCAGGTTAAAATTACAATGAGAAATTCACTATGTTAAGGCATAGATTTCAATTGATGTGTTTCCAGGGTTGCACAGTTATATTGGTCAGTGGTCCTAATTTTTTTCCACCTTCCTCCCTCCTTGTTCCCCCATCCCCAAAACACCCTCCAGGATAAAAATATGAAGCCTTGATTGTGTGGTTATCATAGAATTGGTTAATAGTGGTTTGAGCTGACATCCAACCATTTATTTTCTAGGTTTCTGTGAATAAACACATTTAAATGTTACATAAAATGTACTGTCACTTATTCCACACTCCAGATCTAAGATGGTTTAATGTCTTGACAAAAAGTGAGATAACTTAAGTACATTTTACAGGTTTTGTGCAGTTAAGATCACCATATGCATAGATGTCCTAATGCTAAATTCTTTTCTTCAGTATCTCATAGTGCTGGATGCTCTAAAGTAGGACAGAAACTTATAACACAGACTAACCACAAAGTACCATATGTTTCTTGCCATTTGTGATCTTGCAATAAAAATACGCCCAATCAGAATCACAAGGATAGTATTGAAACCATAACATATGTTCCTCAACTTGTTCAGGTGTTTCCGTGCTGCAGGGAGACCCGACATTTATTCATTCAATACATATTTCTTAGTTCCCATGCAGTAATTTTCTATATATTCTGCCCAGTGCAACTGTCTCACATCTATATTAAATGTCTTTTTGTCTTCAGGGTTTAGCTGGTTCATCAACATATTGACATTGTCAGTGTTCCAAACCCAAGAATTACTTGTGAAGTATTCTAGAAACACCATAGCTTTGTGCAGACGAGTTATTGTTTTCATCATCCTTGGGATTCTTCCAGTGATCCTGAGGTAGATATCATACAAGAATGCTGGGGCCTTATGGCTCACAGCAATCCAGTAATGATATAAAAGGTGATTGGAGGTTAGATTTACATTGGGCTGTCTGAAGGCCTGTTCGAGAGGATTCCTCTTGAAAGTAGAAATTACATTGGTATTCAACTTCACCCCAGTGGAAAGGATTGGTGCTGCCTGTGGTGCAGTTATATACCATGATATTCCTTGGTGTATTAACTCCAGAATACCAGGCTGCTGCAAGACTTTTGTTGACTACCACATCTACAGGAACAAGGTCTGCAAATGCGTTGTTGTAAGCACTCATTGTTCGAAGAATTCCTTTCCCTGCAGCAATAAAGAGACCACTTGGTCCATTAAAGTTATCGATCCATCCTGGGAAAGGTTCCTTCCTACTGGAACCAACAATTGATGGCCTTACAATTGCAACATTTAGTTTTGCCCCTTCTTGCTGTACAACATATTCAGCCAAGGCTTTTGTATATATATATAAGTATTAGGTCTGTCTCCTATAAGTTTGGGAGTGATATCATTTACTAGTCCATCATCCATCCACTCTAGAGAATCAATTAGTTTCTTGTGGTCAACAGGAGGGGGATAGACTATTTCATCGATATGCTTTCCATTGCAGTATGCATAAGCTGTTGATACATGCATGAACACTTCCAGATTCTTCATCTGCTGGGCAAGGAGAATAAGCTGTTGAGTAGCAATCACATTGAGTTGAACTGCATCTCTTAAATTTTCATTAAATCTGACAGTGGCTGCACAGTGGAATATGATATTAGTAGAATCTAAGATGATCTCTTTGTCTTCTTCACTAAGGGCCAGTTTTGGTTGTGTGAGTTCACTGCTGATTGCTATGATTTTTTGTCTAAATTGTGGATTTTCATCTCTCAGTCTGTCAAAAAGCTTGCCACTAATCACCTCCTCCACTCGCTCCTGTGGGGTCTGGCCACCTTTCTGCCTCACTAACACGTATACTGAATTCACCTTAGGACAAGACCGAAGTAACTTTTCGAGAAGCTCCTTCCCCAGGAAGCCAGTGGCACCTGTGAGTAGGACATTCTTTCCTTCATAGTATTCTGGAATTGAAACCATTCTGTCCCAAAATCTGGGGGGGACCAGGCCACAATCACCCCCTCCCCAGTCCAGCGATGCTTCCTTCAGCCGCTACCGCCGAGTCCTATAATTTTTAACTTACCTCTACTGGCTCTGTTTTCCAGATCAGTGGTTTTTCCCATGAGATATTTCACATTGCCTTCTATTATTTCATTCGTTTGGATCTAACAACATCTTGATTTCTCATAAAGTCACTAGATTCCATTTGCTCCAGTCTAACTCTGAAGGAATGAATCTCCTCAGTGATTTTCTGAGACTTTTTTCCATCTGTCAAATTCAGCTTCTTAAGGTATTCTTCTCCTCATTGCCCTTTTGAGCCTACTTTGCCATTTGAGTTAGTCCATTTTTAAGTTGTTATTTTCCCCAGGCAGGCTGTTGACTCTCATTTCATACTTTAACTCCATCCTTCTCATTTCTCTTCCCAATTTTTTGTCCACTTCTCTTATTTGATTTTTAAAATCCTTGTTAAGGTCCTCTATGGCCTGTAACCCGCTCATATTTTCATCTGGGGCTTTTGGTGCCTGTTTTCTCACCTCACAGTCCTCCTCCTGTTCCATGCTTCAATCCTCTTTGTCCCCAAATTAGGAGTCTAATGTTGAATTTTTCTGTTTATTTTGTTTCCTTTGCCTAGGCATGTTCCCTCTTAATTACTTGACTTTTGGCCTTGTTGCCACAGTAGAACTGTGCCAAGAGACAGGGGAGCTTCTGTCCCAAACGTTGTGGTCTTCTCAACTGCTGGAGGTATTAGTTGGGTGCCCTCCCTGAAGCCCCCACACACTATGGCAAGCTGGACTCACACCCCAAGATCTCCACCCCAGACTGCAATCCAGATCCAAGAAGGTTAAAGCAAGAGTGATTATCCCCCAGACGGATCACCGGATCCCCCTACATTTTGAAGGCCAGGAGCTGAAGCTGCAACTGAAGCTGCAAAATGGTGGCTGTGCAGCTGCTCCTTCTTGCCCCCAGGGGAAGAAGCTGAGGCATTCCCAAATACTGGTCCCAAATTCCATAGGGCACTAACATCTCACTTTGTCCTAGGCTTCTATGTTTTGGTAGTTCTGGAGCCACAGCTTCTGGTATTCTGAGGTCCCGCCAACTGGCTGTTGGTCTGGCTTAAACCTCTGACTCACAAGGTCCTGGGCTCAGCTCCCAGAGTGCAGTGCTGACCACTCCCTTCTGGTCTGCTGGGCCATCCTCAGCATTTAGTTAGCTTCTCTGTGACATTCTGTGAGTGCAGGAGCTCCAGAGGTTGTTCAGATTTCCCCTTTTACATAATTTTGAAGTGGTGTGGGCTGGAGAACCATGGAAGTGCTGTTTCTACTCTGCCATCTTGGCTCCACTCACCCATCCCCATCACAATTAGTTTTTCACATGATTCTCTAGGATGCTCCTAAGTATGTCATCATATCTGCAAAGACAGAGAGCTTTGTTTCGTCTTTGCCTCTTCTAATTTCGACCTTTTCTTTTTTCTTCTCCTATTGGTAAAATTAACATTTTTAGTTCAAAATTGAATGATAGTGGTGATAATGGACAGCCATGTTTCACTCCTGATCTCATTGCCATTGTTTCTACCTCATCACCATTACATATAATGCTTAATTATGGATTTAGGTAGATGCTACTTATCATTTTAAGGAAGACTGCACTTACTCATATTTCTGTATTATTTTTAATTATAATGAGTGTTGTATTTTGTCAAATGCTTTTTCTGAATCTATTGAGATAATTCTATGATTTCTGTCTATATTGTTGTTGATATGGTCAATTATCCTGATAGTTTCCCTTATGTTGAACCAGTCCTGCCTTCCTGGTATAAATCCTACCTGGTCATAGTATATTATCATGATAAATTGCTGCAATCTCTTTGCTAATATTTTATTTACAATTTTTGCATTGATATTCATTAAGGAAATTGGAGTATAATTTTCTTTCTCTGTTTTGATTCTTCCCTATTTAGATATGAGCATCATATTTATATCATAAAAAGAATTTGGTAAGATTCCTTCTTTGCCTTTTTTCCCAAATAGTTTCTATAGTATTGTGATTAATACTTTTTTAAATACTTTCTAGAATTCACTTTTACATCCTTCCAGCCCTGGAGATTTTTTCTTAGGGATTTCATTGATGGTCTTTTCAATTTCTTTTTCTGATATGCAGTTATTTAAGTATTATATTTCCTCTTCTTGTAATTTGATCATTTTATATTTTTGTAAATATTCATCCATTTCACTTAGATTGTAAGTTTAATTGGCTTATAGTTGAGGAAAATTGCTCCTAATTATTATTTAAATTTCCTCTTCATTCATGCTGACTTCAATATTTTCATTTTTGATATAATAATTTGTTTTCTTTCTCTTTTTCCTAAATAAAATTAATCAAAGGTTTTTCTACTTTATTTTTTTTTCATAAACCAGCTCTTAGTTTTATTAGCTCTATAGTTTTCTTAATTTCAATTTTATTAATCTCTCCTTTGGTTTACAGAATTTCTAATTTGATTTTTAATTGAGGACTTCTAATTTTTTCTAGATTTATTTTAGGTGCATTTCCAATTTATTGAACTCTACTTTCTCTATTTCATTCAGATAAGCAACTAGAGATATAATACTTCACCTGAAAACCACTTTGACCACCTCTCTTAAATTTTGGTATTTTTTCTCATTATTGTCATTCTCTTGAATGATGTTTTTGATTGTTACTATGTTTCTTTTATCTCTTGTTCTGAAAACTTCCTTTTCATATCATTTGACCATTTAGAAATTAGGGAGGGGCGGCTAGGTGGCACAGTGAGTAGAGCCTCGGCCCTTGAGTCAGATGGACCTGAGTTCAGATCCAGCCTCAGACACTTAAGGCATACACAAACAAAAACCTAGCCATGTGACCTTGGGCAAGTTACTTAACCTCAATTGCCCTCCAAAATAAAATAAAATAAAATCTATGCGCCTTAGTTTAAAAAAAAAAGAAATTAGGGAAAGGCTTTTGTTTTTATTACTGTGACTCAGTTATCAATTTATTTGAGAAATGAGGCCTTTATCAAAGCACCATTCTGTAAAATTTTTTTTATATTAGTTCATTTTCTGTGGTAACTTTTAGCAAATTTAGTTTCCCTTGTTATCTTTTTTAATTAGACTTATTTTTACTTTTACTTTTCCTGAGATCATAATTGCTACTTCTGCCTTTTCAGGTGAAGCATGTTATCTTCTGTTCAAGACCTTTGTTTTAACTCTATGTATTCCTTTCTTTTTCTAGTGTATCTCTTCTAAACAACATATTATTGAATTCTGATTTCTTTTTATATTTAAATTTTTAAAATTTTACTAAATTACTTTTTCACTAAATTTAATTTTATTAAAATACTGAAACTTAATGAATAATAAATGAAGAAAAAGAAAAAATATAACTTTAAATATAATAGGAAAAACTTCATGTGCACAGCAGAACATAGGAGAGAATTTAGAATATATAGCAATAACTTATCATTTCAAGAAAGCCTATACAATAAATACTGTACCTTATATTGAAAGGTGTATATCTTTTCTTTGCTTCCCTGTAGATTTCTAAACCATTCTTTGTCACCTTCCATTTTATGGGTGAGCTCATCACAACCACATTCACAGTTAAGATTACTAACTATATATGTCCCTTCATCCCATTTTCTCCTGTTTATTCTCATATCTTTCTTTTTATCTTGCTTCTGATCAAAAATCTCTGTTGCTTCCAATTATTGCTTCTCTTAATTTAACTTTTCTTTATCATTTTCCACTCCCCCTAGTCCCCTATTGGGTAAGACAAATTTCTATATGCAACTGTTTGTGTGTGTGTGTGTGTGTGTGTGTGTGTGTGTGTGTGCATGATAAATTTCATCTGGAAGGGATCTAAAAGGCAATTAATTCCAAACCTATATGAAAAAATTGAGTTCCAGAGGGTCATATAGGTAGTAGACATTTAAGGAGCATCACAAATGAGAACTTTCTGTCTCTAAGTTCACTCATCTCCCCATTTTAACATGCTGTCTTTCCAGACTCCAGCATAGGTTGTGTCACACAATCAAAAAATTATAAGAGTAAATCTTTATATGCCCTGCTTATAATTATATATATATATATATATATATATATATATATATATATATATACTTCATTGCTTTCAATCATTTAAAGATGAAACCTGGTACAGAACTGATTCCAAAATTCTTTAAACATGCTTTAACTTGGGAGCCTTTGGGTCCTGTAAAGTATTGATATTTCAATCATTGTAAAAAGAAGAGACTAATGTTTTAAAATGCTGCTGCCAAAATCCTTCTGCTGTGCAAAAAATAGATTGCATATTAGTTGAGCAGGCAACAACGAAGAAGGGAGGTGGAGGAGATGGGAGAGACAGAAAGGGACGGAACCAAGATAAATCCCACTCCTGTGTAGAACATTAGAAATATGTCATTAACAAAGCCTTCCTGTTTCACATAGCATTAATGCTGGCAGAGGCAGCTTACAGTGCTGTGGGTGTACTCAGCTGTGCAGAGCTGATTATAGAAGATGAAAGAGCTTGGCAATTTATTTCATCTCACACTGAAGCACTGCTGACAACTCAAAGCAAGGACAGAAGGATTCATTTGTTCAACTACTGTTTTAAAAACTAGACTTCAAATGATACCACAGAGAAAGGAGAGAGTGTTGTACTGTAATAAAATGTCTTTTTTTCTGTGCAAATCCACTGGCACCAGCAGCTATATTTTTGATTGGTTTTGGATTTGTGAAAGGAGGTCTTTTTTTTTTTCTTGCTTGTTTTTTCCTTTTAAGACTTGGCAATATAATAATATAGTTCAATAACTGACCTGATCACTGATTTCACTTAATGGAAAGAGCAAAAACAAAACCCTTACATAAGAATATCTTCTATTAGTCTCCCTGAGGCAAAAAAATGTAAACATCATATAGTGGAATATTTAAATACTCCTTAGAAAATTAAAAATATAAAAGATGTCAACATCATATTTTATTCTAAAATTGAAATTTTAAAATTCTCTACTGAGGAGAAGAGCTCTCAAATTTTATAATTACTGCATCATAAGTTTTTATTTTCTAAAATTCTATTTTTCTTTCATTTGCCATTATGATGTTTTTTTTTAACTTTAGGGTAAGTAAGGTTTTAATCTTTTCAATTAAAAGATGCGATTATTTTTCATCAGTAAATTTAAGATTTAAATATATATTTTTTTCTGGATTAAAGTCTTACAGATAAATTATCCAAGACAAATATTTTGCCTCATAAAAGGCTATAACGATCATTCTAGTCATATCTTAATAATATATTATTACTATATGAAGTCAACATCCAGAAATTTATGAAAAATGATCAAGAAAACCATTCTACCTTTGGTCATAAAATTGAACTAAAATAACACAGAAATTTTCTTCTGATCAAATTTTAGGTGTATGACCTATTGCAGAGGTGGCTCTATGTCCTCAAGTCCTTTAACTGAATCCAAACTTCACAAAACACTCCTTTTGGAGCTTTGTTCAATGGGCCACCCTTGAGGACCTAAAGGAACACATGTGGCCTTGAAGCTGCAGGTTTCCTACCACAACGCTATTGATTTCTATTGTAACTCATGGATGTTATTAACTTGCATATATTTCTTTTTTTTTTTTTAAACAAATACTTTATTAACTTCTGTTTTACATCATTCATTTCTGCCAGATTTTGAGTTACAATCATTTTCCCCCCATTATTCCCCTACCCAACCTCCCAGAATAGTAGTCCCACAAGATGTCGCTTCCTCCAATCTGCTCTCTCCCATACCTTCTCCCATACCCCCATCGACTTTTCCATTAGAGGAAGATGAATCTTTGTGTTCCAATGCCTGCACATCTTATCTCCCAATTATAGGCAAAAGAGTATTAATAATAGTATTTATATATATATTTGAAACATTTAATGTTACGACCTTGAATTTCAGATCCATTTCCTTCCTCCCTTGTCACCCATTCCTTCTTGGGATAGAAGTAATTCAGTATATGTTGTACATGTCTAGCAATGCAAAACATTATCATAGTAGATATATTGTGCAAGGCTGCTTATAATTCCCTCCCACTCATCCCACCCCCCAACTGGTCCATTCCCTACATGATCCTGTCCCTCTTCTATAGTGGGTACTTCCAACCTCCCCTCACCCAAAGGATGCCCTCCCATCCATCATCCCTCCTCTCATCCCCCTTCCCCCTATCCTGCTGCAGGTTGAGATATCCCATTTAGTATGTATATCATTTTCTCCCTGAACCAAATTCAATGTGAATGTGGTTTTGCCTTTTTAGCCTTCCTTATTCTCCCCCTCCCTTGCACCCACTTCCCCTACATGAGATAGTTTACCCTACCATGTCTCTCCCCATCTCCTCTTGCCACTTTCCTCTCTCACCTCATAATTTCATCCCTTGGGTATTCTCCCTTCCCAACAAATTCAACCTATGCCCTCTATCCATATATAACTATAACCATATACACACACATTCACATATGTATTCATATGACCATACACCCTTCTTCCATTATTTTCATAGTGAGAAAGATATCATCAGTCACAGTTATTGCTTTTCCATATAGGAATGTAAATAGTTCAACATTGATAAGTTCCTTTTGATTTCTTTTCCCTGATTACCTTCTCAGGCATCTCTTCCTTCTTGTGTCTGGATGTCAAATTTTCTATTCAATTCTGGTTTTTTCCTCAAGAATGCTTGAAAGTCCTCTATTCCACTGAATGACCATATTTTCCCCTGAAACAAAATACTCAGTTTTGCTGGGTAGGTGACCCTTGGGTTCATTCCCAGTTCTTTTGCCCTCTGGAATATCATATTCCATGCCCTTCGATCCCTCAGTGTAGAAGCTGCCAGGTCCTGGGCTATTCTGATTGTGTTTCCACAATATTGAAATTGTTTCTTCCTGGCTGCTTGTAGTATTTTCTCCTTGATCTGGGGATTCTGGAACCTGGCTATAATATTCCTGGGAGTTTTCTTTTTGGGATCTTTTTCAGGAGGTGATCGGTGGATTCTTTCAACCTCTATTTTGCCCTCTGGATCTAAAACATCAGGGCAGTTTTCCTTGAGAATTTCTTGAAGGGTGATTTCTAGGTTCTTTCTTGATCATGGCTTTCAGGTAGTCCAATAATTTTTAAATTGTCTCTCCTGGATCTATTTTCCAGGTCAGTGGTTTTTCCCATGAGATATTTCACATTGCCTTCTAATCTTTCATTTGTTTGGATCTGCTTAACAGCATCTTGATTTCTCATAAAGTCACTAGCTTCCATTTGCTCCAGTCTAACTCTGAAGGAATGAATCTCCTCAGTGAACTTTTGAGATTCTTTTTCCATCTGGCAAATTCGACTTTTTAAGGCATTCTTCTCCTCATTGCCCTTTTGGGCCTCCTTTGCCATTTGAGTTAGTCTATTTTTTAAGGTGTTGTTTTCCTCAGTCAGGCTGTTGACCCTCATTTCATACTTTTCCTGCATCCTTCTCATTTCTCTTTCCAATTTTTCCTCCACTTCTCTTATTTGATTTTTAAAGTCCTTCTTAAGGTCCTCTATGGCCTGCAACCCGCTCATGTTTTCCCCTGGGGCTTTTGGAGCAGGACTTCTGACCTCACAGTCCTTTTCCCGCTCTATGCCCCCAAAATAGGAGTCTAGGGTTGCATTTTTCTGTTTCCTTTGCCTTGGCATGTTGCCACTTAATTGCTTGACTTTTGGGCTTGTTGCCACACTATGGCTTTAAGGCCAGATAGAGGAATTTTCGTCCCGAACGTGTGGGGGGCAACTTCCGTTTCTGGCAAGCTATAAACCCACCCACAACTTCCACCCTAGATCACAATCCAGATCCAGGGAGGTTAAAGCAAGAGCGATTACCCCCCAAGACTGATCGCTGGATCTCCCCACGATTTGTAGGCTGGGAGCCGGAAATGCCTCTGAAAACTACACAGTGGCGTGTCTCCTCAGCAGCTTCTAGCCCCCAGGGGAGGGAGCTGACGCATTCCCCAAATACAGGTCCCAAAGTCCATAGGACACTAACCTCTTACTTTGTCCTAGGCAAGTCTATGTTGATAATTCTGGTGTCTCCACAGTTCCTGGTGTTCTGGGGTTCCTCCAGCCGGCTGCTGGCCCTGCCGCCCTGGGGCTAAAACCTCGGCTCACGTGGACCTGGGCTCGGCTCGGCTCCTGCGCTCTGCGCGCTGCCAGCTCCCAGACCACTGCGCTGGTCCTTCCTGCAGGGTGCTGGGCTGTCCTCAGCGGAAGGTTAGCTTCTCTGTGTCGTTCTGTGGGTGCTGGGGCTCCAGAAGATTTTCAGAGTCCTTTTTTTACATAGTTTGTGGAGAATCTGGGGGCAGAGAGGCTTGGACGAGCTGTTTCTACTCCGCCATCTTGGCTCCGCCCCCAACTTGCATATATTTCTACAAATAATATGAATTAGGAAGAAACAATGTAAGGTAGTGAAAAGAAATCTGGAATTGAGATTATCCAATATCTGGATTTAAATCACCTCTCTGATATTTTGTTGGTGTGCAATTATGGACAAATTTACTTTATTTTTTGGACTTCAGTTTTCTTATCTGTAAAAAACCATAATAATATTAGGTATTCACTAAATACTTAAAACAAAGGAAAATAAAATATAAATAATATTTCACAAACTTAAAAAAAGGTATATAAATGTCAAATACTGTTAGGAAATTTAGTGTTCTAACTCCTTGATTCAATCTAGTTAGCTGGGTAACTATGAATTCAAAGTTTGTTCCATGTCATTTGAAGTGCCAAAGGAGAATGCCCATTCATGGTCCCAGTTGCCCCTTCCTCTGATATTATTGATCAAATTTCCATTGTATGAATAGCTACCATAGAAATTTTGTAGAGGGGTTAAATCTCTGTTTGTGCCATAGATTTAGAGTTGGCAGAATACTTAGCGGTTATCTATTTTTCTAAAGCAATTGGGGTTAAGTAACTTGCCCAAGGTTACATGGCTAGGTTTTTGTTTCTGTGGATTAAGTGTCGGAGGCCGGCTCCGAACTCAGGTCCTTCTGACTCCAGAGACGGCGCTCTATTCACTGCACCACCTAGCCGCCCCGAGGTTATCTATTGAGATTTTCATAAGTTCTCAAATGTAGCAAAAATCAGAGCTGTAATTCAAACCTAGCATTGCAGTTCCAATTAGAAAAAAAAAGCATAAGAAATCAGATCCTGACAAGTGAGCAGATTCTTTCCAATTGTGATCATCTAGACATATTTATTCTCTTAAAGGATTTGGGTAATATAGTGAAGAAAATAGTCTCTTTTTTATACAGAATAACTAATATACTCTTCAGAGTATATTATACTAGGCCATAAATGGGTCACTTTAAGGAAATGGAAGTTTATCTTTGAGAAGAAAGGACTTGGAGGGAACGGGTATGATCCAAAAGCATCTTAAAATATTTTAAGAATTGCCATGTGAATGAATTTTTACCAGGACTCATCTACTAAGGGGATTATGATCTGTATCTGTGAACCCATGCTAACTTAATTATGTGTCCTTGAGGTTTCCAATTCTAATTCTAGTTGTGACAGTCATCTAGGTGTAATTATTCAAAATGTTCTTACAAAATATGAACCTATAATTGTTAAACATATATATATATATATATATATATATATATATATATATAAAACGCCGTGTGCTTACATACCAAGTCAAATAAATTAGCAGTATTACTCTCTTTTCCATCTTTCATTCACTCTTACATCTAAGCTATTATGTAGATAAAGAACAAATTACATATATATATATATATATATATAATGCAAAATCATTAATGATGTTTAATATGAAATGTTTCAATCCAACAAAGGTCTCTAATCTTATTGGTAGATGTGCTCTCTCACCTGCTTCCTCAGTATCTTGGATCCAAGGAGAGGTCTTTTCATCTTGATTTGAGGCAGACTATAAGCTCACATGGCTCCTCTTCCATGGTCCTAGCTAGTCCCTGAATCTAACCAAATGCCACCTGAGTTCCTTGTCCAGCTCTCCATTCAATTCCTGTTCCAAATTGAAGCTTATAATTTCTAGTCAACCTCAAGTCCTTATTAAAATACTAGAAAACAAAGTCCCTGAACCAGAAAGTCAAAGTCATTACAGTAACCACTAAGTTCGTACACATGGTTAATGTAATGATCACCCACATTCCCATGCCTTCACAGTAGAACAGGTTTTGTCAAGGAGGGATCCTCCTTTCTCACTCATAGTAGTTCCAGTTGGCTCTCAGAAGCTCTTCCATCACAAGTTCTGTGCTCAAAACAAAAATCCCTTTCTTCAGCTCCATTTTCAAAATCAAAATCACTTTTTCTAGCTCTATTCTCAAGATCAAAATCACTTTCTCCAGCAGAGTCCTCTCCTCCTCAGCCTCCACATATCCTACTCCAAGAAGTTCTGTCTTAGTTCTCAGTTCTCATTTCTCTTCTCAGTTCTCCTCAATTCTTAGTTCAGTTCAACAGTAGTAGCCCATCCTCCAGATGCTCATTGAGTGAAATTCTGGCCTCTCTCAGCTTGGGCTTTTCATTCTATAAGGTATTAGCTCCTCCCTGTTTCACCCCTTCCTGTTGCAACAGGAAGTTCCTCCCACTGTGGTATTCACAAGTTCTGGATCGTAATACTTGATGCAATCACACTTGAAACAAGGTGCTAAGTGCTTGCCAATACACGGGGATCTTCAAATTACATTGCTATTAAAGGGTGGATGAGGAGGGAAGAAGGGAGAGAATCTGGAATTCAAAGCTTTAAAAACAAAAGTTAAAAAAATTGTTTTTACGTGGGGCAGAGCCAAGATGGCAGAGTAGAAACAGAACTTCCAAGGTGCTCTCTCCCACACCACTTCAAAATCATGTAAAAGGGGACTCTGAACAACTTCTGGAGCTCCAGCACCCACAGAACGACACAGAGAAGCTAACCTCCCACTGAGGAAAGGCAAGCAGCCCTGCAGTGAGCTGACAGCACAGCACTCTAGGAGTCCAGCCCAGGCCCACCTGAGTCATAGTTTTAGCCCCAGGGCAGCCAGGCCAGCAGCCAGCTGGAGGGACCCCAGAACACCAGCAGCTGTGGTGATTCCAGAATTATCAACAAAGATATGCCTAGGACAAAATGAGAGGTTAGTGCCATATGGAATTTGGGACTAGTATTTGGGGAACAAGTGGGCTTCTTCCCCTGGGGCAGAGAAGTGGTTGAGGAGACATGGCATAGACACCATTTTGCAGGTTCAGCTGTAGCTTCAGCTCCTGGCCTGCAAAATGTAGGGAGATCCAGCGATCAGTGTTGGGGGATAATTGCTCTTGCTTTAACCTCCTTGTATCTGGATTGCAGTCTGGGCTGGAGTTCTGGGGGTGGGTATCCAGCTTGCCAGAGTGTGTGGAGGCTGCACAGAGGCCACCCAACAAATACCTCCAGAATTTTTGAAGACCCCAACGTTTGAGACAGAAGCTCCCTTGTCTGGTGGCAGAGTCCTACTGTGGCAACAAGCCAAAAGTCAAGTAATTAAGTGGCGACATGCCTAGGCAAAAGAAACAAAATAAGCGGGAAAATGCAACATTAGACTCCTATTTTGGGGGCAAAGAAGATCGAAACATGAAACAGGAGGAGAACTGGGAGGTCAGAAAACCTGCACCAAAAGCCCCAAATGAAAACATGAATGTGTTAGAGGCCATAGAGGACCTTAAGAAGGATTTTAAAAACCAAATAAGAGAAGTGGAGGAAAAATTGGAAAGAGAAATGAGAAGGATGCAGGAAAAGTATGAAATGAGAGTCAACAGCCTGACTGAGAAAAATAACACCTTAAAATAGACTAATTCAAACGCCAAAGGAGGCTCAAAAGGGCAATGAGGGGAAGAATGCCTTAAAAAGCCGAATTTGCCAGATGGAAAAAGAATCTCAAAAGCTCACTGAGAAGATTCATTTCTTCAGAGTTATACTGGAGCAAATGTAAATTCAAAGTTTTAAAATTAAATGTTTCAAATATATATAAATACTATTATTAATACTATTTTGCATGTAATTGGGAGATAAGATGTGCAGGCATTGGGGCACAGAGATTCACCTTGCCCTAATGGCAAAGTCAATGGTGGTTTGGGAGAAGATATGGGAGAGAGCAGAGTGGATGAAGGATATCTTGTGGGACTGCTATTCTGGGCTGGTGGGTAGGGGAAAAATGGGGAAAAAATTGTAACTCAAAATCTGGCTGAAATGAATAATGTACACCAGCAGTTAATAAAGCATTTGATAAGTTCAATATTAAAAAAATTAAAAAACAAATTAAAAGAATCATTTTTACATGCAATGGGGAAATAAGATATATTAGCAATGGGGTATAGAAATAATCTTGCTTCATAAGAATGTAAAGGGGAAATGCATAAGGGGAGTGTGTGGGGGTAGAACAAAGGACGGACTGGGGAAAAAGGGCTATCAATATACTTGCCATCTTGGGCTTGGGTTTATGGAAGTGGGGGATTTGGAACTCAAATTCATGTGGAAATGAATATTGAAAAGTAACAATAAATAAATAAATATGAAGAAAAATAAAATTAAAAAGAAGAAAATTGAATTGAAATAAGTTTAGTATACTTGTCAGAAAAAAATAATTCCTCAAAATTAGTCTATCTAAATGTTGAGAAGAGGATTCTGGCTTATCTTCTCTATGGGGGTGGGTGAGGAGGGAAGAAGGGGGAGAATCTGGAACTCAATGTTTTAAAAAGAAATGTTAAAAATTATTTTTATATGAAACTGGTAAATAAGATATATGCAATGGAATATAGAAATCCATCTTGTTCCACAAGAAAGTAAGGAGTAAGGGTAAATGAGGGGATTGGAAGAAAGGACAGACTGGTAGAAGGGGTAATCAGTATGCTTGCCATCTTGGGATTGGGGTAGGGGAGACATGGAGAGAAAATTTGGAGCTCAAAATAGTGTGGAAATGAATGTTGAAAACCAAAAAGAAATAAATACAAAAAAAGGAACATATTTAAAAAATTAAAATGAAATAAATTTAGAATATTTGTCAGAAAAAAGTCCTAAATACTACTCTATCAAAATGTAGAGGAGAGGATTCTGGGAAGATGGGGGAGTAGGTCAGAAAATTTCAAGCTTTTCCTCCACAAAAGAGATAAAATAGTACCTCAGGGTGAACATAAAACTGTGAAAACAAATAATACTATGGGAAGAAAATAAGATTTCTTGGGACAGTGAGAGAAGACCTGAGGAAAAATCTCAGGAAATGATTTCTTCCTTGTGAAGGAAAAACACCTCCAGGCTAGGCTCTACTTTAACAACAAGCAGCAAACCTTGGGGTTAATTGGTTTGAGAGACTGCCATGGCCCTGGCCACAGGAACTTCTAGCCCCAGGACAGTGACAGGAGTTGGGAGTCTGAACCCAGGTAAATCCAGGGAACCTCTCCTGACAAGGAATTCCAGACCCAACTTGCTGCAGGAAGCAGTGGGGGCTGAAAAGGAAACAGCACATACCCAGTGAGTACAGAAGCAGTGGGGTGGAGATACGACTGACTCTAGGCACTTACAGGAGACTTGATGTTTTTGTTGGAGTTCAAGGTGAGAGGGGAGAACTGAAGAGGATCAGAGGCCAGAGGCACCATCCCCATACGCCAAGACTAGAAGTGATTATAAAAACTAAATTGTTACCCCTCTCCAAATAAAATACAGAGAAAAGGAGAAAGAATCCAACTATAAAGAACTACTATGGAAATACATAAGATTGGGAATTGTTTTCAGAGGAGGACACAAAACAAAGAAACCATATTCTCCTCCAAAGAGTAATGTCAAATTGTCACCTGCCCAAAAATAATTCATTGAAAAACTTTTAAAAGAATTTAAAACTCAAATGAGAGAGATTGGGGGAAAAAGAAAAATATTAATAATTCAAAAAAACAAAATTATGACAAGAAAGTCAACCAATTAGGAAAGGAGATCCAGAATCTTAAGGAAGAAAATGAGTCCTTGAAAGTCAGAATTGGGTAAGGGGAAACCAGTGAAGTTATAAGAAATGCAGAAATTTAAACACACACACACACACACACACACACACACACACACACACATATAAAATGAAAATATAGAGGACAATGTAAACAATCTCATAAGAAAAACAATGGATCTAGAGAACAGATCAAGAAGATAAATATAAGAATAATTGGATTACTTGAAAGTTATGATAAAACATATTGACAAAAAATACAAGAAATAATTAAAGAAAATTGCCCAAAGCAATAAAATAAAGAGGAGAAAGTATAAATAGAAATAAATCTACTGAATAACACTTGAAAGCGATCCTATGTGGAAAACTCACAGAAATATCATAGTTTAATTTCAAAACCCCCATATCAAGGACAAAATATTATGAACAACAAGAAAAAACAATTTATGTATGATAGTACCACAGTTAGAATCACATAAGACCTAGCATTGTCAACACTAAAAGATCAAGGGTCTTGGAACACTATATGTCGAAGAGCAAAATAAATGGGCCTCTGGCTTATAATATCACACCCAGCAGTGTTAAGCATAATTCAGAATGAAAAAAAATGAACATTTGATGTCAACTGTCAGAATTTCAGAACCCTGTTTAAAAGAAAACAAAAACAACCTTTAACTCAATAGAAGATTTAACATACAAGAGGCAAGAGAAATATAAGATACCAATGACCAATTACAAGGTACTAAATAAGGAAATAATATTTACTTCTGATGTATGGAAAATATAAAGCTTATGCCTAAGATTGTTACTAATAATTAGATAGCTTACAAGAAAGATAGGGGTAGACCTGAACATGATATTACTTCAAAAACTAAAACCATTCAAGAACTGCTAAAAGAGTAATTGTCATACAAATTAGATGCAAGAGGAAGAACCAATATAGAGGGATTAAATGGGGGAGATGGGGCTGTTAGTTCTGGAAATCTACTTTCATGGGGAATGGAATTAAGAGGGGAAAATACATATATACATACACACATATGCATATGTAAAAGAGTATAGAAGACTTCTAAATTTAGAAAGAAATAAAAGTCTAAGTGTATTGGGTGGGGGGAGACGATAAAGGAGGGATCTTTAGAGGAGAAGGTGAGGGAATAAGTTAAAAGGGGGATATAGAAGAGTCTTTAGATTTGGGGAAATTGGAGAATAAGGGAGGGAATTTTAGAGGGGAGGGGGACAGAACAAGTCAAAGTGGTGTGTAAAAGGGTGTTTAGATTTAAAGGAATGGGAAAATAAAGAAGGGACTGCTAGAGTGGGGTAGGTTAAGTAGTAGGATGCAAGGTAGAAGTAAAATAGAGGAGTTAGGGGGAAGGAGAAAAGATTCACAAACATAAATACAAGATTAGGAATAAAATCTCTTAGGAAAAGTATGTGTTTGTGTGTGTGTGTGTGTGTGTGTACACACACATATATCTGTGTGTTTACTTATGTGTGTGTATCTATGTGTATCTATCTATCAATATACATCTATATCTCAATACCTTTATATAAATATATCTGTGCTCAATTTTAGCCTTGCTGTGGAGGTAGGGGAAAAAAGAAAAAAGTAAAATATACAGTAGAATACAAAAGAATAACTACAAGGAAGCAAAATAAAATGGAAAGCTTTCACTATAATATACAATATTTAATATATAAGCTTTCTGGAAATGATAAATTATTGCAATATATTCTGAATCCTCTCCTGTGTTCTGCTGTGCACATATCTTTTCTTTTATATTTAATTTTATAATGTTTCTTTTTCTTTTCTTATTGTGTATTTAAGTTTTTTATATTTGTCAAAAATTATGGGTAAACCAGTAGAATGTGCTTCCTTATGAGATGTGTTGCTCCTATTTGGGTTTTATCATTTGGATGGTAGAGGACCAGTGAATAAGTACATTATGGTATAAATTCCTTTCACTAGTGGATCATGCTAGGTAAAATTCTAAAATTCTGAGACTCACCAACATTCATTTTGAAAATAGTTGTATTGATCAGATTGGTTAAAATGACAAATCAGGAAAATGATAAATGTTGGAGAGAATGTGGGAAAGTGGGAATACTGATTCATTTTTTGTGGACCTATGAGCTGATCCAACCATTCTGGAGAGCAATTTGGAAATATGTCCAGAGATCTATAAAAATGTACCCACATGTACACAGACACACACAGACACAGACACACATTCAGAATCATATATATATATATATACACACACATATACATACACATACATGTGTATACATGTTTATACACATATATACACATATGTATCCATATGGCATGTATATATATGTGTATATATGTGTATATATATACATATGTGTGTATGTATGTATGTATGTATATATGTATGTATGTATATGGCAGCTCTTTTTGTGGTTGCCAAGAATTGGAAATTGAGTGGATGCCCATCAATTGGGGAATGAATGGCTGAACAAATTTGTGGTATATAAATGTAATGGAACACTATTGTGGTATAAGAAATGATGAACAGGTAGACTTCAGAAAATCCTGGAAAGACTTATATGAACTGATACTGAGTCAAGCAAGCAGAACTAATAGAACAGTATTCATAGAAACAGACACAATGTGCAACACTGATTTTGATAGAGTTAGCCCTTCTCAGAAACAAAAGAACTGAAAACAATTCCAAGGACTCATGATGGTAAATGCCATCCACATCCAGAGAAAGAACTATGGAGTCAGAATGCAAAGTGAAGACAATTTTCATTTTTGTTTTGTTTTGTTTTCTTTCTGATGGTCTCTTCCATTCATTATAATTCTATGTAACATGACTAATGTGAAAATGTGTTTAATAAGAATGTATGTGTAGAGCTATATCAAATTGCATGATTTCTTGGGAAGAGAGAGGAGAGGGAAGAGAAAAATATTTAAAACTTATGGAAGTGAATGTTGAAAACTAAAAATAAATAAATTAACAATTTTATAAAAAGGAAATAGTTATATTTAGATAGAATTAGATAGAGTAAGATACACTCTCAAATTCAAAGGATGATTTACAAATTCTTGCTTTGGTATTGGGTACATTAACTTTTGTGTTCTTCTCATATAATTCAATTTTCCTAAGAATAATAATGCCATTTTTTTCTTTTGATAAGTGAACTCCATACATGCACATACACACACACACACACACTCACACACACACACACACACACACACACACATACACACACACATTAATAGAACAGGGACAGGATCTGCTCTTTTCTTTTTATTGGGAATTCCTGCATGAGGAAACTCCCTTTAACCATGCAGACAGACAACTTCTCTCTAATTTAGAGACTTTACAACAGAATCCAGCATATTAAATGAAATTAAAGCTTTTTACAAGAGAAAAGAGTTATGGAAAAACTAAATGTCACAGAGATTACTACAGCTTTGTTATTCACATTTTGTCAGTAACCTCAGTTACCTCTATCCCTATGATTTGAGAGCTAGAAACAGAAGCTTAAAATTATTTCCAAACCCTCTCTTTAAAGAAAGCTTAAAAGCTCAGCCAACTTTTCATTTTCTTTTTTTTTCTTTTTTCTTTCTTTATTTTTTAAAGCAATTGGAGTTAAATAACTTGCTCAAGGTTACACGGCTAGTCATTATTTATGTGTGGGTGCTCATTTTCTGAGGCTGGTTTCTATCTCAGGTCATTCCAACTCCGAGGCCAGTGCTCTTACTCACTGCGCCACCTAGCCACCCCCAACTCTTCATTTTCAACCAACTGCCCTGCTTGGATTTGACTCCACTTTTATTATGCTATCATGCCCATTACTCTTCTGCGTTTAAGCTTCCTTGCATATGTTATCTTCATCCATTGATTGTAAGCACCTTGTGAGCATGGACTCTTTCTTTTATATCCCAAGAGTTAGCACATAGCTTGGTATATAGTAGCTCTTAATACATATTTATTTTATCATAAATAACAACATAGTCCTCCAGAAAAGCATTTTGATATATTGTTGATTTACTTTTGACTTCACTATCTTCAGAGACTATTCACAGTTATATACATACACATGTGTGTATGTGTGTGCACACATATATATGCATATAAAATATGTATAAGCATTTAATAATTTTTATTTCTCTTTTAACTGTAATAGCCCTCTCTCCAAGAACAAAACAAAACAAACAATGAATTACCATGTATTTCAGTTCTCGAATTCTCAGCTTTCTGATAGGTATGTATGCCTGTATAATACTTCAGAAAGGCTAAAGTATTATGAAGAGTCATTATCAAGTACATAAAAAGAATACTATTACCAAAACAGAATTCTCCTGATAAAACAGTCCATTGGGTAAAGTGTATTACCACCAAAAAATTGAAATGTAAAGGTCCATATATTATATAGCCAAGCTTCAAAAACTTGTTTATCACATAGTTTGTTTTGTTATGATGAATCCTAGCAGACTGAGTGGAAATGAACTCTTTAGAAACAAAGGAAGATTTTCTACACAGTTAGGACTTCAAAATCATTTTCCTGCTAGTGAGATCCTGTCACATCTCTTTGTCCTCCACCTTCCAACTTCCTTCTTTTAATACTCCCTAAGGATTTACAACAGAAAAGGTTGCTTTGTGCTTCTACAGATAGTGCTACTCTTGTGTACTATTTTATGCACAACCATAAAAAGCAAGAAGCAAAATGAAGCTAGGGTCAGTTCTGAGTAATATAGAAATATTATGATTCTGGGAACAAGAACCTGTGGGAAGATGTTAAGAAAACACTTCAAAATATACCAATGATTGAAATTTAGGAGGGGGTTATTTTGGGGGGCTCTGATGATAAATAAAATTAATTATAGTTCAGGAGATCAATACAAGGTAAATCATTCTACATACACATATAACCATATTGTAAACAATTTTCTCTAACAGATACCTTCTTTATCATCCTCATTGTTTCACTAATAGTCAATCTCACCCTATCGATTAGATGTATTTATATAGCCTGCAAGTATGCCCTTACTTCTCTATTCTAACAAAACAAATCTTCACTCGATCTATTATTCCTCATTAGTTATCATCCTTTGCCTCCTCCCTTTTTTTGCCCAAACTAGAAAAGGCTGTCTATGATCAATACCTCTACTTTCTTTCCTCTCACTCTCTTTTTTTAAGTCTTTATATTCCAACTACCAACATTATTCAACTAAAACTGTTATTTTCCAAGTTTCTAATAATCTCTTAATTATGAAATCTAAGGGCCATTTTTCAGTCTTCAACCTTGATCTCTTTGCACTCTGACAGTGTTGATCATCCTCTTCACCTTGTTAACCTTTTCTCTGTAGGTTTTTGGGAAATTACTCTCTCCTGATTCTTCTCTTATCTGCCTTCTCCATCTTCTATGATGCATCTTCATCCAGGTCATGCCTGTCAACCATAGGTGTCCCCCAACAGCCAGTGTGAAGCCTGTTTTTCTATATATGCTTTTCAATTTTGTGCTATTTGCTGTTCCCATGAATTAAATTATCCTATGCTGGCGATTTTCAGATCTATATGTGTAGCCCAAATCTCTCCTGTCCTCCAGTCTCACATTTTTAACTCTCTATTGAACATCTTGAAGTGGCTGTCCCATAGACATTGTAGTAACTCCCCATTTTGTGAGCATCCCCCATCTCTCCCCATCATAGGAAAGCTGCCTAGGAAAGCTGCCCCAAACCAAACAAAGCACAACTACGCAGCAAACCTGCCAAATGAAGCTGCCTAAACCTGCTACCTGGAGCCCATAGACCACCCCCCCCCATTCTGTTGAGTTCTCAAAATAGATTTGTGAACTTTCCAGTTGGCCAACAAACTGACCACTGTGCAGCAATCGTTAGGCAATGAACTGATTGCTACCTTTTGGCTTCTGTATTTTCCCAGCTTGCTTAGCAAATAAGTTGTGGTTTCCCCCTGGTGACAACTATATTGTGACTTTTGTCTATATAAACCCTGAGAAAGTGCTTCTCAGGGCTGCATAATTTGGGTACATGCCCAACTTGCAGGCTCCAGCTTCATTATGCTATACTATTAAAACTTCACTTAAAATCATTAATGGTCTCAGCTAGCAATTCTCATTACAACAACATCTTAAAGTCAACATGTTCAAAACTAAACTCATTATCTTACACACACACACACACACACACACACACACACACACACACACTCCTAAATTCTTCCAAGCTTCTTGCTTTTTTTTTGGAAGGCATTTGGGGTGAAGAAACTTGCCCAAGGTCACATGGCTAGTTTTCCAAGCTTCTTTATTAGTGTTGATGGTACAAATTAGTGTTGATAGTCAAATTTTTGCCATGTTCTATCATTTCTATTTCATAACAACTCTTGAATAAATGCAGTTCTCTGCTCTGACACTGGAACCACCACAGTCAAACACTTTTCATTTCATTTCTGGAAAATTACAGCTCCTTGGTCTTCACTTCAGTGCCTCCTCAAGTAAGCTGTGAAAGTGATTTTTCTAAAGGTCAGATATGTACATTTATCCCCCTAAACTTTATTCAAACAACTAGAAGTCTTCTTTGTTGTTTGACTAACAAAATGAACTGTTAACAAAAGGAACTCTGATCCTTGCAACCTTTCAAACTTCTCCAAAATAAGAATTATGCATGAGATATAATGTGATAAAGAATTGCTGGTTTCTCAGTGGTCTAAGATGGCAAGAACACTGTAATAATATAACAAACAAACAACAGAGAAGACTAATAACAAACACAAATACTGTCAGCATTCTCTGTCTTGCAAGCCACCACACACAGAGAGTGGCACAACATGACTTGCACCAAAATTCAATTCTCACACACCCCCACAGACACACAAAGGGTATGATGTGAAAATGGAAGTATACATAAAGGAGAAGCTCTCTTTGCCTGGTATGTAGCATAGGTACATAATGTACTGCAACACAGAAAACATAAGAAACAAAGGGAACTGGGATAGAACACCAAGATATATTTGGAGTTCCATTATACCTGATTGAAGGGGGAATGGCATGCAAAGTTACTTGGGATACATACTGAGGTCAAGGAAATTTTTGGTGGAGGCTGAGAATTTGGAAGTACAATCATTAAAGAAATAATTTTTGAAGGGGAAAAAGTAAAAAACTGAGCAGTAGGGAATAATTGGGCATTTTACAAAAGAAACCCTTGAAACCAATAAATTTTCAAGAGGCAGAAAGCTCAGAAGATTCTGGGAAGTTGGTGGAACAAAACAGGAAAGATTGAACTCCCCCAAATATTCCTCCAAACAAGGTAAACTATCACCTCAAAGTGAACTTTGAGCAGTAGATATAATCAGGCCAACGAAAAGCAGATGTCCTCTTAAGACAACTCAAGAGGAACCCAGGAAAGACGTAAATTCCAGGAGCAGAGGTTTGGCCACAATGAAGTAAAAATACCTCCAAGCAGACTCTACTGAGTTAATAAAGAACAAGGCTCGGGGGCAGCCTCAGCTTCAGGAGCTTTAACCTCACGGACAGTGTGGGTCTTACAGCTGAGCAAGTAAAACATAAAAAAAAAACAACTATCTGCTACTGAGAAATAGAAAGTTAGAGCAATGGAACAAATTAGACATACAATACCCAGTAGTAAATTATTGTAGTAATATTTTATTTGGCAAATGTAAAAAATTGAGCTTTGGGGACAGGAATTGATTACCTGGGAATAACCATTGGGAAATCTGGAAAGCAGTATGGCAGAAACTGGGTGTAGATGAATATCTTACAGTCATTTACCAAGATAAGATAAAAAATGATACATGAACTAGATATAAAGGGAACAATCATAATAAAATTATAAGAATATGGAAGATATTACCCATCAGACTTATGGATGGGAGAACAATTTATGAATAAATAATATAGAGAGCATTGTGAGACATAAAATGGATCATTTTGGTAACATTAAACTAAAAAAAGGAGTGACAGAATCCACTTGGAGAAGGAGCGTAGCAGACTCCAGTACAGGAAAGAGCCCAGTGGGTCTGGAGGGGGGAAGGTGGAGCCAATGGGGTCTGTATAGCTCAGACTTGAAAGCAGAAAAGCAGACTACACCAGAGAGAAAAGAAGCCCCAGCCTGCAGATTTACCAAGGATGAATCCCAGTCAACTCACGAGGAGACAGGAAGAATCACTGGAGCCAGGTAAGAGAGGGCTTGGGGCCCCAGAAGAGACAGCAGCTTCTCCTGGGCCTATCAGTCCCCAGCCTGGAAGTTTAGAAATTGCCTGCCTGTATATGCAGGGGCTAGAATGGCTAAGTAAATTCTAGTTGCTCCATTCACTCATCCCTCCTTCATGAAGTAGAAAACCCAAAGATAAGTCTCCCACCCAGTTCAAAATCCGAAGTTAGTGGAAATAATGTCAGGCTTGGGAGTCTTCAAGAAGGGGTATAACTGAGACAGCCAGGAGGCTAAGAGAAGAGAGGGAGGGGTCCCAACAAGCCGCACCTAATCTGACCAACAAAAGCCTGCCTGAGCTATACTCCAGGGGTGCAGAGGCAGAAATCTGAAGTGGCCAGACCACACCTCCTCCACAGACTGCTCTGTGCAATCTGTGTACCTCTCTGAGACTCAGCCTTAGCCTCAAACTAGACACCCAGAGGCTAAAGCATTCAAAGTCAAAGACCAGGCCCTTACCTCACAGCTTGAGAAATTAAGAAACAGGAAATCACAATGGGAAGGAAGGAAGATGAGAATGAGAAGGGGAAGGAAATAAATTTGATCAGAGCTTATTATGTAGGTCAAGGACAACCAAATACACAGGACAACTTGGCCTCTTTACCCACACCTGAGACCACAGAAGGAAATATGAACTGGACTCAAGCCCAAATAGCCTTCTTGGAGGAGCTAAAGAAAGATTTTAAAGACCAAATTAGGGAGGCAGTGACCAACTTGGAAAAATAGTTTCACTGAAGAAAACAAATCCTTAAAAAGTAAAATGAGTGAAGTAATTGGAGAAAATTTCTCCCTAAAAAAGGACATTCAAAAACTAATGGAAGACTATACTTTGTTAAAAATTAGAATCAATCAAATTGAAACTCAGAACTCTATGATGCACAAAGAGTCAATCAAACAAAACAAGAGGATTGAAAAATTGGACGAAAATGTAAAATATCTTACTAGACAAACAACTTACCTAGAGAAACGATGTAGGAGAGATAACTTAAAAATTATTGGTCTACCAGACAGCCGTGATGAAAAAAGAGACAACATCCTCGAAGAGATTGTCAAAGAAAACTGTCCTGAAGTCCTGGAATCAGAAGATAAAACAGTTATTGAAATAATTCACCAGTTTCCTCCTGAAAGAGATCCCAAATTGAAAACTCCAAGAAATAGAGTAGCCAAATTCCAGAATTACAAGATTAAGGAAAAAGTACTGCAAGCAGCCAAAAAGAAACAATTCAAATATCACGGGACTACAGTTTGGATACACAGGACCTAGCAGCTTCTACATTAAAAGATTGGAGGGACTGGAATTTGATATTTCATAGGGTAAAAGAGCTAGGACTAAAAGCAAGGATTAACTACCCAGCAAAACGAAGCATAATCTTTCAGACAAGAAGATAGCCTATTAATGAAATAAGGGACTTCCAGATTTTCCTGATGAAAAGCCAGAGCTCAATGGAAAATTTGATGTCCAATTACAAGACTCAAGAAAGACATAAAAAGGTAAACAGAGACTCACACATACATACATGCACACACCCACACTCATAGACACATGCACAAACCTTGGGATGCAACAAGAGCAAAATGTTCACATCCTTATATGAGGAGCTGATAACTGTCAATATTGAAATATTTATGGTTATCATGACCTTCAAAAGTTTTATACATAGAGGGTGTGGATATGAATGCACTAACTTGAAGACTAAAAAAATACTTATTAAGGTGATCAAATGGACTGGAATGGGATAAAAGGAAAGGATGAGATAGGAAAAGGTAAAATATGCCATTCAAAGAGGCATAAAAACACACTATAGTAGAGGGGAAAGAAAGAGGGAAAGGAACATCATTTAAACACTATTCTCACTGGTTCTGTTTCAAAGAGGGATCAACTTATTCAGTAAAGTTTAAGATTCTAATGTGAATAGACACATAAATTAATTAAATAGAGCAAAAGTACAGAGAGAGAGGAGCATTGTTTGAAATTTACTCTCATTGGTTTGGAATCAAATGGGGAGTAATTTACTCTGATAAGAATAAAAATTTATTGTGTCCTATAGGCAGTTCGATGGTAAGGGGGGGGGGTTAAAATGAAGAGACTTAACAGGGGGGTTAGAGGAGAGGGAAATAGTAGTAAGGGGAGTGGGTAGGTTAAGAAGTGGGGTCACATGGTGGGAACACTGAGGGAGGAGGTGGTCAAAAGGGAAAACTTCAAGGAGGGCAAAGGAGAAGGAAGAAATAAAAACATAAGCAGGGGATGGAATAGGATGGAGGGGAAGAGACATATAGTCATCATTACTGTGAATGTGAATGGGATGAAATCTCCCATAAAACAGGCAGATAGCAGAATGTATTAAAAACCATAATCCTACAATATGCTATCTACAAGAAACACATTTGAAATAAAGGGATACCCACAGGGTAAAGGTAAAAGGTTGGAGTAGAATTTATTATGCCTCAGCTAAAGTAAAATAAGCAAGGGTAGCAATCCTTATCTCAGATAAAGCAAAAGCAAAAAGACATATAATTAAAAGAGATAATATATCCTCCTAAACTATATCCTGCTAAAAGACACCATTGAGAATGAAGCAATATCATTACTTAACATATATGCCCCAAGTGGTATAGCATCCAAATTCCTAGAGGAGAAGTCAAAGGAATTAGAGGAAGAAATAGATAGCCAAACTATACAAGTGGGGGACCATAATCCCTCACTTTCTGAACTTGATAAATCAAACCACAAAATAAAGAAGAAAGAAGTTAAGGAGGTGAATAAAAGGTTAGAGAAACTAGATATGATAGATCTTTGGAGAAAACTGAATCGCGATAAAAAGGAATTTACATTCTTCTCAGCAGTGCATGGTACATACTAAAAATTAGACCATGTGCTAGGGCATAAATACCTCACAATTCAGTGCACAATGGCAGAAATATTAAATGCATCATTCTCGGATCGTGATGCAATTAAATTATATGCAATAAAGGGCCATGGAAAGATAGACTAAAAACTAATTGGAAATTAAACAATTTAATTCTAAAGTATGAGTGGGTCAAAAAAGTAATTATAGAAAAAATAAGTAATTTCATTCAAGAGAATGATAATAAAGAGACAACATACCAAAATTTTTGGGATGCATTAAAGGCAGTTCTTAGGGGAAGTTTATATTCCTAAGTGCATACATGAATAAATTAGAGAAAAGGGAGGTCGATGAATTAGACATGAAATTGAAAAAGCTAGAAAAAGAACAAATTAAAAATCCCCAATTTGGTACCAAATTAGAAATATTGAAAACTAAATGAGAATTCAATAAAATTGAAACTAAGAAAACTATTGAAATAATAATTTAAACTAAGAGCTCGTTTTATGAAAAAACCAATAAAATTGATATACCCTTAGTCAATATGATAAAAAAAGAAAGAAGAAAACCAAATTATGAGTATCAAAAATGAAAAGGGTGAATCTACCTCCAATGAAGAGGGAATCAAAACAATAATTATAAATTATTTTCCCAATTGTATGCACATAAATATGACAATCCTAGTGAAATGGATGAATAATTACAAAAATGCAAGTTGCCCAGATTAAAAGAATAAGAAGTGAATTACCTAAATAACCCCATCTCAGAAAAAGAAATCAAACAAATCATCAATGAACTCCATAGGAAAAAATCTCCAGGGCCAGATGGGCTTACTAGTGGATTCTATCAAACATTAAAAGAACAATTGATTGCAATACTCTACAAACTATTTGGGAAAATTAGTTAAGAAGGAGTCGTACCAAATTTGTTCTATGACACAAATATGTTACTGATTCCTAAATCAGGAAGAGATAAAACATCCCTCATGAATTTAGATGCAAAAATTTTAAATGAAATGAAATGTTAGCTAAAAGACTACAACAACTTATCACAAGAATAAAACACTTTGATCAGGTAGGATTTATTCCAGGAATGCAAGGATGGTTTAATAGGAGGAAAACCATCAGTATTATTGATCATATCAACAAAACTAGCAGAAACCACATGATTATCTCAATAGATGAAGAAAAGGCTTTTGACAAAATACAGCATCCATTCCTATTAAAAATACTAGAAAGTATATGAATAAATGGAGCCTTCCTTAAAATAGTAGATAGCATCTATTATAAGCCATCAGCAAGTATTATATGCCATGGGATTAAACTGGAACCATTTCCAATAAAACCAGGAGTGAAACAAGAGTGTCCACTATCAACCCTCTTATTCAATCTGGTACTAGAAATGTTAGCAGTAGCAATTAGAGAAGAAAAAGAAATCAAAGGAATCAAATTAGGCAAAAAAGAGACCAAGCTATCCCTCTTTGCAGATGATATGATGATATACTTAGAAAATCCTAGAGAATCAATTAAAAAACTACTTGAGACAATAACTACATTTGGCAAAGTTGCAGGATATAAAATAAACCCACATAAATCCTTGGCATTCCTATATATCTCTAATGAAATTCAACAGCAAGAGATAGAAAGGGAAATCACACTTAAAGTCACTGTAGACATTATAAAATATTTGGGAGACTACTTTCCATAACCAACCCAGTATCTATATGATCACAACTACAAAACTCTTCTCAAACAAATAAAGTCAGATCTAACTAATTGGAAAAATAACAATTGCTCTTTGCTGGGTTGAGCTAAAATAATAAAAATGACAATGACAAACTAAATTATAAATTTAGTGCCATAAAAATCAGTTTACCAAAAAACTACTTTATAGAGTTAGACAAAATAGCAACAAAATTTATTTGGAAGAACACACGGTCTAGAATATCAAGGGAATTAATGAAAAGAAATTCTAGGGAAGGTGGACTAGCTATACCAGATTTTAATCTGTATTATACAGCAGCAGTCATCAAAACTGCTTGGTACTGTCTGAGGAGTAGAGTAATGGATCAATGGAATAGATTGGGTGCACAAGATCCAGCCCGATATCCAGATATTTTATACTATAATGAGTATAGTAATCTATTGTTTGATAAACCCAAAGACCCCAGTTTTGGGGATAAGAATGCACTATTTGACAAAAACTCTGGGAACACTGGAATATGGCAGAAACTGGGCATAGACCATTCTCTAACACCATATATCAAAATCAATTTTCAATGAGTGCATGATCTAGGTATAAAGGATGATACTGTAAGCAATCTGGGAAAGCAAGGAATAGTTCACCTGTCAGATTTATGGAGAGGGAAAGACTTTAGGACCAAACAAGAATTAGAAAGCATTATAAAATGCAAAATGAATAATTTTGATTACATTAAATTAAAAGGCTTCTGTACAAACAAAGTCAATGTAACCAACATCGAGAGGGATATGGGAAATTGGGAGAAAAATTTTCCAACCTATGTCTCTGATAAAGGACTCATTTCTAAAATATACAGAGAATTGAGTCAAATCTACAAGTATACAGGTCATTCCCCAACTGATAAATGGTCAAAGGATATGAACAGGCAGTTTTCAGAGAAGGAAATTAAAGATATCTATAAGCATATGAAGAAATGCTCTGAATCACTATTGATTAGAGAAATGCAAATCAAAATAACTTTGAAGTACCACATCTCTCCAGTCAGATTGGCTAAGATGACAAAACAGGAAAATGACAAATGCTGGAGACAATGTGGGCAAATTGGTGAACTAATGCATTGCTAGGGGAGTTGTGAACTTATCCAACTATTCTGGAGAGCAAACTGGAATTATGCCCAAAGAGCTATAAATAATTTCATATCCTTTGATACAGCAATACCACTTATAGCGTTATATCACAAAGAAATCATAGAAGAGTGTGGAAGATCCGTATGTACAAAAATATTTATAGCAGCTCTTTTCATGATTGCAAAGATTTGGAAATTAAAGAGGTGCCCATCAACTGGGGAATGGCTAAAGAAGTTGTGGTATATGCATGTAATGGAATATTATTGTGCTGTATAAAATGAGGAGGAGACGGTTTTCATATTTACCTGGAGAGGCTTTTACAAACTGATGCTTAGTGAAAAGAGTAGAACTAGGAGAAATTTGTATAAAATCACAGACACAACATATGTGTGATGACCAACTATGACTGACAGGCCTCTTCTCAGCAATTCAATGATATAAGTCAATCTTGAAAGATTCATGAAAGAGAGAGATGGGACATCCAGAGAAATAACTAGAAAGAAGTGAGCTTGAATCCTGATCGAAGCAAAGTAAATCATCTTTTTCTTTTCATTGTTTGGTTTTATTTCTTCTTTACCATTTTTCATTCCACCTAGCACAATATGCCTTTGTAACTTGAATAATGCCTAATATGAAAGTATTTGCAGATACTATACTGGACTATATGCTGTCTTAGGGAATGGGGGGAAGGAGGGAAAGGAAATTTGAAACTCAAGAAACTATGGAATTGAATCTTGTTAACTAAAATAAATAAATTAATTGATAAAAAAAATAAAACTGTACAGACCTTCTGAACACATAAAATAGTGACAATTCCAAGAATCCATTAATCATCTTTTTAAAATATACAAAATTCTGTGCTATAAGCTCCAAATAATGGTTAAATTTGAGAATTAAAGGATGAGAAATAAATTCGATAAATAACTGGTAAAATAATCTTCAGATATAAATGAAATGCCACCATGATGAGGGGCAGCTAAATGTTGGAGTGGATAGATTACAAAATGTGTTCCAAAAATGTCAAATGTGCCTGAAAAAGACTAAAAAAACAAGTCACCTTGACAAATCATGACGATTTTGAAAGAACCAAACTGTATGGATTAATATGTACTGAAGAATAAAGGACATCATGATGCATCCCAAGGTGACATATCCTGCAAACTGAAGAAGAATCATCAATGTTGAAGATGAAAGTTCAAAAATAAATTGTCATTTGAAATGTTCATACAAAGAAAATCAGAAATAAGATTTTCTTTGCAATGATCAGAAATAATACAAAAAATTTGAAGAATGCAAGAAATATGTAATGTGGGTGTAACTAAGATGGAAGAGAAAAAGCAGGGACTCACATGAGTTCTCAAAAACAACATTAAATAATTTTTCAAAACAAAATTCTGGCATGGCAGAAGCCAAAAAAGATGGGGTCAAAGAATTTTCCATACCAGCATAACTTAAAAGGTGGGCTGGAAAAGTCTATCACAGTGTGTAAAAGTGGGGCACTTGTTATGCCAATGGAAGCAACTGACCCAGCAGTGTCAGTGACTACTTCTGGAATTCTCAACCCACAGATGGTAAGAGGCTCAAACAACTGCTGAGAAGGAGATTACAAAACTTTCTTTGCTGGCATTGTGTGCATGATTCCATTGCGATGCCCATACTATGATCTGGGTTACAGTCACATGAGGAAGGGGAGCACCAGCACACTAGAATTTGCAGCCCTAAGTCAACAGGAACCTTGTTCATGTTTCTAGGGCAGAAAACCAAGTGCTCATTTTCATTTACTGAGCAGAGTGAAGACCAAGAGAGCAGTTCCCACAGTGCTCCTTATATCAAACCACTTAAAGACAAACAAAACTGAAAGGTTATAGAGATCCCAAACTAGTTGCACAAAAGCCTGAAGCATGGGCCAGTGCCTCCTTCACTCTGGGAGCAAAACTCAACTTTAATATAAAGTAAAAAGTCAAGAAATATTCTAGAAAAAAATGAGCAAACAACAAAAAAAAATATCTTGACAAGATAAAGTTGCTATGGTGACAGGGAAAAACAAAATAGTGTCAGAAGAAGACAACAAGGTAAAAAAAATGCTTTCTATATTTAGTCTCAAAGTGAAATGTAAATTGGTCTCAGGCCCAAAAAGAATTCATTGGAGTTAAAAAATAATTTTAAAACTCAAATAAGAGAGATAGAGGAAAAAGTAAGAAAAGAAATGAGAGTGAAGTAAGAAAATCATGGAAAAAAAAGAGTAATTATGTTATTAAAGGAGGCACAAAAATACTGAAGAAAATTGCACCTTTAAAACAGTAAAGGCTGGGGCAGCTAGGTGGCACAGTGAGTAGAGAACTGGCCCTGGAGTCAGAAGGACCTGAGTTCGGATCCAGCCTCAGACACTTAACACACACAAACAAAAATCTAGCCGTGTGACCTTGGGCAAGTTACTTAACCCCAATTGCCCTCCAAAAAAAAAAAAAAAGAATAGTCTAAATGGTTAAAAAAAAGCCACAAAAAACAATAAAGAGAAGAATGTCTTAAAGGACAGAGTTAACCAAATGGAAAAAGATGTACAAAACTTCTCTGAAGAAAAAAATTATCCTTCAAAAGTAGAATTGGATGAGTGGAAATGGAGGTACAAAAGCTCACTGAAGAAAATTATTCAGATTAGTTAACACATCAAAACAGGAAAATAATGCCTATTGGAGAAGATATGTGAAAATTTGAACACGAATGGATTGTTGGTAGAGTTCTTAACTGATCCAACCATTCTGTAGAGCAATTTGGAGCTAGGCCCAAAGGACTATACCATTGTGCATACCCTTTGACCCAGAAATAATACTATTAGATTGGTATACTATAAAGATCATTAAAAGGGGGGAAGTACCCACATCTACAAAAATAATTATAGCAGTTTTGTTTGTGGTGGCCAAGAATTAGAAATTGAGGGGATTCCCATTAACTGGGGAAGGACTGAAAAATTGTGGTATATAAATTTTATTCAATACTATTGTTCCATAGGAAATGATGAGTAGGAAGATTTCAGAAAAACCTGGAAAGACTTCATGAACTGACTCTGAGTTAAGCATAACCAGAGGAACATTGTACACAGTAACAGCACCATTCTGTGATGACCTAGTTTGATGTAATTTTCTCAAAAAAAACAAAGATCAAAGACAATTCCAAAAGACTTATGATGGAAAATGTTATCCACCTCCAGAAAAAAAAAAAACCTATGGTATAGGAATGCATTTTTTTTTCCAGGAATTCTTTTTTTTTCTTTCCTTTTTTTTAAATTATTTTTTTAATTAAACAAATGCTTTATTAACTTCTGGTTTACATCATTCATTTCCCCCAGGTTATGAGTTACATTTTCCCCCATTTTTCCTCACCCACCACCCCAGAATAGCAGTCCCACTAGATATCCCCTCATCCAATCTGCTCTCTCCCATATCTTCTCCCATACCCCCTTCGACTTTGACATTAGGGCAAGGTGAATCTCTGAGCCCCACTGCCTGGACATCTTATGAAACATTTAATTTTAAAACTTTGATTTTCAGATCCATTCCCCTTCTCCATTGTCACCCACTCCTCTGAGAAGATAAGCAATTCAGTATGTGTTGTACATGTATATCTATGCAAAACATTACCATAGTAGATATATTGTAAAAGACTGCTTATATTTCCCTCCCACCTGTCTCACCTCCCACCTGGTCCATTCCCTACTTTGATCCTGTCCCTCTTTGATAGTGGGTACTTCTAACCTCCCCTCTCCCCAGAATGCCCTCCCCTCCATCATCCCCCTCTCATCCCCCTTTCCCCTACTCAGGAGAGTGAATGAGGGTAAGATATTCCATTTAGTATGTATGTGATTCTCTCCTTGAGCCAACTTCAATGAGAATATGCTTTTGCCTCTTTGCCTTCCTGTTCTTCTCCGCCTCTGCAACTACTTCCCCTTGCCTCTTCTACATGAGATAGTTTGCCCTACCCTGTCTCTCTCCATCTCCTCTTGCCACTTTCCTCTCTCACCTCTTGACTTCACCCCTTAAGAATCATCCCTTCCTTGGGGCAGCTAGGTGGCACAGTGAGCAGAGAGCTAGCCCTGGAGCCAGAAGGACCCGAGCTCAGATCTGGCCCCAGACACCCAACACACAAACAAAAACACAGCCACGTGAACCTGTGCAAGTCACCCAACCCCAATTGCTCTCCAAAAAAAATAATAATCATCCCTTCCCATCAAATCAACCTGTGCCCTCTATCCATGTATACCTGTGAACATATGCCATGTACCCTTCTTCAATTATTTTCATAATGAGAAAGGTTTCATCGAACACAGTTATTGTTTTTCAATGTAGGATTGTAAATAGTCCAACTTTGATAAGTTCCTTTTGATTTCTTTTCCTTGATTACCTTCTCAAGCATCTCTTGCTTCTTGTGTCTGAATGTCAAATTTTCTATTCAACTCTGGTTTTTTCATCAAGAATGCTTGAAAGTCCTCTAGTCCACTGAATGACCATATATTCCCCTGAAACAAGATACTCAGTTTTGCTGGGTAGGTGACCCTTGGCTTCAATACCAGCTCTTTTGCCTTCTGGAATATCATTTTCCATGCCCTTCTATCCCTCAGTGTAGAAGTTGCCAGGTCCTGTGCTATTCTGATTGTGTTTCCACAATATTGAAATTGTTTCTTCCTGGCTGCTTGTAGTATTTTCTCCTTGATCTGGGGATTCTGGAGCCTGGCTATAATATTCCTAGGAGTTTTCTTTTGGGGATCTTTTTCAGGAGGTGATTGGTGGATTCTTTCAACCTCTATTTTGCCCTCTGGGTCTAAAACATCAGGGCAATTTTCCTTGAGATTTTCTTGAAGGATGATTTCTAGGTTCTTTCTTTGATCATGGCTTTCAGGTAGTTCAATAATTTTTAAATTATCTCTCCTGGATCTATTTTCCAGGTCAGTGGTTTTTCCCATGAGATATTTCATATTACCTTCTATTCTTTCATTTGTTTGGATCTGTTTAATAGTATCTTGATTTCTCATAAAGTCACTAGCTTCCATTTGCTCCAGTCTAACTCTGAAGGAATGAATCTTCTCAGTGAGCTTTTGAGATTCTTTTTCCATCTGGCAAATTCGACTTTTTAAGGCATTCTTCCCTCATTGCCTTTCTGAGCCTCTTTTGCCATTTGAGTTAGTCTATTTTTTAAGGTGTTATTTTCCCCAGTCAGGCTGTTGACTGTCATTTCATACTTTTCTTGCATCTTTCTCATTTCTCTTCCCAAATTTTCCCCCACTTCTCTTATCTGCTTCTTAAGGTCCTCTATGGCCTGTAGCCAGCTTGTATTTTCATTTGGGGCTTTTGGTGCAGGAGTTCTGACCTCACAGTCCTCCTCCATACTTTGAACCTCTTTGCCCCTAAAATAGGAGTCCAATGTTGAACTTTTCTGTTTATTTTGTTTCGTTTACCTAGGCATATTGCCACTTAATTACTTGATTTTTGGGCTTGTTGCCACAGTAGGACTCTGCCACCAGACAGGGGAGCTTCCACCCAAATGTGGGGTCTTCACAACTTCCGCCAGTTGGGTGGCCTCTGTAAAGCCTCCACCCACTCTGGCAAGTTGGATACCCACCCCAAACTTCCTCCCCAGACCACAATCCAGATCCAGGCAGTTTAAAGCAAAAGCGATTAAACCCCAGACTGATTATTGGATCTTCCTACAGTTCTCAGACCAGGAGCTTGAGCCACTGCTGACACTGCAAAATGGCTTCTGTGCAGCAGTTTCTTCAGCAGCTTTTTGCCCCCGGGGAGGAAGCCACGTGTTCCCCAAATACTGGTCCCAAAGTCCATAGGGCACTAACCTCTCACTTTGTCCTAGGCATATCTGTGCTGATAATTCTGGAATCGCCACAATTGCTGGTGTTCTGGGGTTCCACCAACTGGCTGAAGCCCCGGCCCCCCTGGGGCTAAAACCGGGGACCTGGGCTCACTCTGCAGGCTGCACTGTAGGTTCCCAGCTCGCTGTGCTGCCTGCTCTCAGAGCGCTGTGCTGGCCACTCCCTGCAGGGCTGCTGGGCTGTCCTCAGCAGGAGGTTAGCTTCTCTGTGCCATTCTGTGGGTGCAGTGGCTCCAGAAGTTGATAGGAGCTTCCTTTCACATTGTTTGAATTTTGTGTGGGGGAGGAATGCAGTTTGAAGCACATTATTTGCTCTCTCTTTTTTTCTTTGTTTCATGTTTGCTCCCATTGCTTCTAACCCTTCTTTCCAACACACATAATGTGGAAATATATTTAATATGATTGTACATGTCTATCCTATATCAGATTGGACACCATCTTTAGGTAGGAGGACAGGGAATGGGTGGGAGGTAGAGTAGAAACAGGACTTCCATGGTGCTCCCGCTTCCACCTCCTCTAATACATGTAAAAATGACTCTAAACCAACTTTAGAGTCACAAAACCCAGAAAGTGACAGAGAGAAACCAACGTCCCACTGAAGACAGCCCAGTAGGCTGGCAGGAAAGGGCCAGCACATGTGCTGTGAGCTGGGCTCAAGCCTGCATGAGTCTGAGGTTTTAGCCTCAGGGAGGCCTGACTAATAATGGCTAGAGGGACATCAGGGGAATGAACCACAAGCAGCTCTGGCAGTTTCCAGAATTATCAACCCATAAATGCCAAAGACAAAGTGAGAGGACAGTGGACTTTGGGAACAGGGGGTATGGGAGTGTGGTCTGGCCTCTAACCCTGGGTGGAGAAGAAGCTGAGGCACAGTGGCCACAGCTGAGTGGCTGCTTCAGAGCTCCTAGCATGGAGATTGTGGGGAGACAAAGCAACTGGTCTGAGGGGTAATAACTTTTGATTTAACCTGCTTGGATCTGGATCCCTTTCCTGGATGTAGGTCCTGGGGTGTGTGACAAGTGTGCCAGAGCCAGTGGAGACTTCTGAAAGGGCACCCACCTAATAGTTCCAGCAGCTAAGAAAATCCCAGGTATTTGGGACAAAGATCTCCTTCCTGAAAGCAGAGATCTACTGTCACAAAAAGCTCAAGAGTAAAGTGATTGAGTGACAACATGAGCAAGCCAGGGTAGTGGTGCAATAACAGCCATTGGACTTTGGATTCCATTGGGGGACAAAAAGGATCAAGGCATGGAGCAGAAGGAAGACAACAAAGTCAGAAATCCTGCACCAAAATCATCTGAGAAGAATATGAACTGTTTACATGCTGTAGAGTAGTTTAAGAAGGATTTTGAAAAGCAAATAAGAGAAGTGGAGGAAAAATTGGGAAGAGAAATGAGAATGAGGCAAGAAAATCATGAAAAGGTATCAACAATCTGACTGAAGAAAATAACACCTTAAAAATAGACTAACACAAAAGTCAAAATGGGTTCAAAAAGTCAGTGAGGAAAAGAATGCCTTAAAGAGGCACATTTGTCAAATATAAAAAGAATCTGAAAATCTCACTGAAGCGATTAATTCTTTTGGAATTAGATTGGAGCAAATGGAAGCTAGTGACTTTCAAGAGCAATCAAGATACTAATTTTTTTTATTAACAAATGCTTTATTAACTTCTGGTTTACATCGTTCATTTCCACCAGATTTTCAGCTACAATTTTCCCCAATTTTTCCCCTATCCACCACCCCAGAATAGCAGTCACAGAAGATATCCCCTCATCCAATCTGCTCTCTCCCATATCTTCTCCCATACCCACTTCAACTTTGCCATTAGGGCAAGGTGAATCTCTGTGACACAATGCCTGCATATCTTATCTCCCAATTACATGCA
Organism: Gymnobelideus leadbeateri; assembly: GCA_011680675.1. Lineage (NCBI taxonomy): Eukaryota > Metazoa > Chordata > Mammalia > Diprotodontia > Petauridae > Gymnobelideus > Gymnobelideus leadbeateri. The sequence goes on along the minus strand of WOXC01009617.1, from coordinate 91,240 downwards.
AAATAGTATAAATAATAGTATTTATGTACATTTGAAACATTTAATTTTAAAACTTCGAATTTCAGATCCATGCCCTTCCTCACTTGTCACCCACTCCCTCCAAGAAGATAAGCAATTCAGGATGTGTTGTACATGTGTAGCTATGCAAAATATTACCATAGTAGATATGTTGTAAAAGGCTGCTTATATTTCCCCCCACCCACCCACCCCCACCCCACACCTGGCCCATTCCCTACTTTGATCCTGTCCCTCTTCAATAGTGGATACTTCCAACCTCCCCTGCCCCCAGAATGCCCTCCCCTCCATCATCCCTCCTCTCAGGCCCCTTCCCCCTATTCTCCAGCAGGGTGGGATATCCCATTTAGAATGTATGTCATTCTCTCCCTGAGCCAAATTCAATGAGAATATGGTTTTGCCTTTTGCCTTCCTGTTCTCTCCCTCCCCTGCAACTACTTCCCCTTGCCTCTTCTACCACAGATAGTTTACCCTACCCTGTCTCTCCCCATCTCCTCTTGCCACTTTCCTCACTCACCTCTTAACTTCACCCCTTAATTATCATCACTTCCCACCTAATTCAAACTGTGCCCTCTATCCATGTATACCTGTAAACACATATACACACATTCACAAATGTATGCATATGCCCATATACCCTTCTTCAATTATTTTCATAATGAGGAAGGTTTCATCAGTCACAATTATTGTTTTTCCATGCAGGAATGTAAATAGTTTAACTTTGATAAGTGCCTTTTGATTTCTTTTCCCTGATGACCTTCTCAGGCATATCTTGCTTCTCGTGTCTGAATGTCAAGTTTTCTATTCAACTCTGGTTTTTTCATCAAGAATGCTTGAAAGTCCTCTATTCCACTAAATGACCATATTTTCCGCTGAAACAAGATACTCAGTTTTGCTGGGTAAGTGATTCTTGGTTTTAACCCCATCTCTTTTGACCTCTGATACATCATATTCCATGCCCTTCTATCCCTCAATGTAGAAGCTGCCAGGTCCTGTGCTATTCTGATTGTGTTTCCACAATATTGAAATTGTTTCTTCCTGGCTGCATGTAGTATTTTCTCCTCGATCTGGGGATTCTGGAACCTGGCTATAATATTGCTAGGAGTTTTCTTTTTGGGATCTTTTTCGGGAGGTGATCTGTGGATTCTTTCAACCTCTTGTTTGCCCTATGGGTCTAAAACATCAGGGCAATTTTCCTTGAGAATGTCTTGAAGGGTGATTTCTAGGTTCTTTCTTTGATCATGGCTTTCAGGTAGTCCAGTAATTTTTAAACGATCTCTCCTGGATCTATTTTCCGGGTCAATGGTTTTTCCCATGAGATATTTCACATTGCCTTCTATTTTTTCATTTGTTTGGATCTGTTTAACAGCATCTTGATTTCTCATAAATTCACTAGCTTCCATTTGCTCCAGTCTAACTCTGAGGGAATGAATCTCCTCATTGAGCTTTTGAGATTCTTTTTCCATCTGGCAAATTCGGCTTTTTAAGGCATTCTTCTCCTCATTGCACTTTTGGGCCTCCTCTGCCATTTGAGTCAGTCTATTTTTTAAGGCGATGTTTTCCTCAGTCAGGCTGTTGACCCTCATTTCATACTTTTCCTGCATTCTTCTCATTTCTCTTCCCAATTTTTACTCCACTTCTCTTATTTGATTTTTAACGTCCTTCTTAAAGTCCTCTATGGTCTTTAACCCCCTAATATTTTCCTTTGGAGCATTTGGAGCAAGATTTCTGACCTCACAGTCCTCTGACTGTTCCATGCTTCGATCCTCTTTGCCCCGCAAATAGGAGTCTAATGTTTCATTTTTCTGTTTATTTTGTTTCCTTTGCCTTGGCATGATGCCACTTAATTACTTGACTTTTGGGCTTGTTGCCACAGTAGAACTCTACCACCATATAGGGGACCTTCAACCCGAACATGTGTGGGGGCAACTTCCATTTCTGGCAAGCTAGAAACCAGCCCCACAACCTCCCCCCCGAGATCACAATCCAGATCCAGGGAGGTTAAATCAAGAGCCATTGCCCCCTGAGACTGATCACTGGATCTCCCTACAGTTTGCAGGCCAGGAGCTGAGGCTGCCACTGAAAACAGCAAAATGGAGTGTCTACACAGTGGCTTCTAGCCCCCAGGGTAGGAATCCGACGCATTCCCCAAATACTGGTCCCAAAGTCCATAGGCCACTAACCTCTCACTTTGTCCTAGGCATGTCTGTGTTGATACATCTGGAATCACCACAGCAGCTGGTGTTCTGGGGTCCCTCCAGCAGACTGCTGGCCCTGCCGCCCTGGGGCTAAAACCTTGGCCCAGGCAGAACTGGGCTCAGCTCTCTGCGCACTGCCAGAGCACTTTGCTGGCCCTACCTGCAGGGCTGCTGGGCTGTCCTTAGAGGGAGGTTAGCTTCTCTGTATCGTTCTTTGGGTGCTGGAGCTCCAGAAGTTGTTCAGAGTCCCCTTTTACATAGTTTGGGAGTAATCTGGGGGAAGAGAGCCTTGGAGATGCTGTTTCTACTCCCGATAATTGAATTTCTTTAATGCTCACCTTGACTCTGTAACTGACTTCTAGCATATTCAAGATATCTAGATTTGCATATAATTTTGAGATAATTCCTTGAAGAGTGGACCATGTGTAGACATTTTCTATTAGCCTACCACATCACTGAGAGGAACCTTTTTCCACTGGCTGCATGACTAGAACTATCAAAACAGCCTGTCCATACCAGCTGGGGTTTTTGAGAGATTTATTTCTGAGAGTGGAGGAGATTCTTTCTCATATACAATGCAGTAAAACTGAAGTGTTTAAAGGGCTTCCTCTCCTTTTCCTAGGCCATATAGTTTCCAATAAATGACCCTGGAGCCGTGGGTTTTTGGTCATTCTTTTATGTTCTTGGTTCAAGGAGTGTTCTAGTCTTATGCAAGAACATAATCAATTGCTCTGAAGGGTTTATTGCTTTATATTTATTTTCATTTAAAAAATAAAACTTAATTTCAGTTTAATGAATCTATAATTCAAACTGTTTATTTAAAACCTACTTTTGAAAATATTTTAGAAAATTATTTAGAAATAACTTCATTTTTTGGTTAAGACTTGACATTTCAAATCTTGGGTTGATATACATCTCCCTCTTATTTGTTACAGCAGGTCACTAATATGAAATATCAATATGCTTTTGAAGCAATCTTTACTAAATATTAAAATGTGTCTTTTACATTTCAATACTTGGTTTTCCTCAGTCAGACTGCTGATAATAAAATCCAATGGAGTCTTCATCCTTTGTCCTTTCAAAAATTTAGAGGGATCTTTAACCCTTCTAGAAAAAATTAAAGCCGGTGAGACTAGAAGGAAGCACATTAGCAATAGAGAAAAAATGTGGATAGTGGGAGGAAGAAAAACACATAAAATTATTTGTCTGCATATTTTATACCATTTACCCTTTCTTTTAGCAAGATTCAGGAATTTTGGTAATGTGAAGTAAACAGTCTACAATTTAAAAAATAACTAAGTGAAGATAGTGGACATTTATAATGAGTATATATAATTAAAGCATTTTCTGGACAAAACTAGCAACTCTGTCAGATATACATTCACATATATTATACATAGTCCATCTACATGACTTTTTTTACTGCTTATTTAAAAGATTAAGCATTTGCCCTTAAGATTCTCTACTCTGTGTAATGTGATCTAATTGCAAACAAATATTCAAGATAGAGGCAGTGAGCACTATTCCATAATGAATTTAGGTCACTCTACAATTCATCATGAAATCCTTGGCAACAGAAAATAAAGTGCCAATAAGTACTTCTCTAGCTTTAGCCATATCATCAGTGATTCTCCTACATAATAATATCAATGGAGCTAAAAGGGCAGAAATACCAAGATTATATTTTGCCAATGTAGATATAATCTTTCATCTGGGGAATATAGTTACTATGTCATCTATTTGAACAAGTTTCTCTTTTAAAAAATCACATTTCTCTTTCTTCTTTCATTTTATTGCCTAAGGACACCTCAAATCCATATATTTAAAATATTTTATTTAAGCAAACTCTTGTCTATTCATCTATTTCTCTGGGATAGCAAATAGAAATTAATATCCAACTTCTGGAAATGCTGGTTGCAGGAGTTAAGTGTCTGTAATGAGCCATGGAAGTGCTTTATTTAAAGAAATATTTTATTGTCAGTTCATTGCTCTTATATTTTATGTTGTTATGTTTAGAAACAAGCTATTCATATTATTTCCTAGCTACTGGAAAATAATTTCTGAACATAGTTTGAGTATTTCCTAAAGTAACTGACTTCTCACATTTTTGCTCTTTATATTTTCTATTCCCAGTCTTCCTTCCACTTCAACCTGCCACACTGATTTTCTGCCTAACTGTTGCCTAAAAATTCATATAGTAGGTTGATAAAATGCCCCACCAGTTATTTTTAGTTATTTTTCTAGTCTATATAACTCTAGCAATCCTTATCACAATTTTCACTTTCAATGGAAAGTAAGGTTCCTAGGAAAATAAATTGGTATCTGATTTCTTTAGTACTGATTGCTGCTGAGGGGCAGAGTCATTCTTTAAACACTATCATCCTAATCTTCTATTCTAGTATCAGTCACCAGAGATTTCTTCTATCTAACCAGTATATCATTTAGCATGTCCTCAGTTACATCAAGGGTCATGAAGAATGCTTCAGTATCCTTCAACTAATTCAAAAAAAATTTACTTTTACAAAGGAATATTTTCTAAGAAGATACAGCAAAAATAAAAGTAGGGAAATATTGCTTATATGTTGAACCTGGGTCATAATATCCTCTATATCATCTTAGTTCCTGAGGATACTGGGCTCAAATTTAAAATGATTGCTACAAAGCATTCACTCCATGAATTTCATTTTCAAATTTTGCATTACCAAATGGATAAAGCATCCTCCCTTACTTGCAGAATACAATATCTTGTTTGCCAAGGTTCAAGTCACTACTGGACTGGATTAAAAAGGGCACTCCTTAAGGATTATACTAGTGCCTAACCTGGATAGGCTGCTAATTCTTCTACTATAGATTCCCATCGCTAAATTTCTGGTCCTTTGACTTTTTGAATTCATAAGTTTGTTCTGTTGTTTACCTATATGCTAGAAAGAACAAAAAGACAAAGAAACAGCCAGGTTAACCTTTGAGGAGATAAGCAGATGTCAGCAAGGAGATACTGATACCACTACTACTACCTCTATTCCCATGTAGAGGTTTACAAGAAGTCTTCTCACTCCAACAGAATCATGAAGGAAAAAAAAAAACTTGAGTTAATGACCTGGGAGCCTTTTATACCCATGCCCAACGCTGGCTCAGCAATCAATCAAAATAGCACACAGTATGCAGGTTGGGAATATGCATAGAATACATGCATGTAGTCATAACAACTAGACTCAACACCTGGTCATCCATCATGTTTGTATTTTTCTTGTACTTTGTGTTCATTTTAGTGGTAAAAAGATAAATTGGATTAATGATGCACAGATCAGAATTAGTAAAATTAAAGGGAATGTATGCTTTCATTTGAATTCTGGAATATTTATATTTTGAAGGCTAAATACCGAGCTTTCATAGATTACAAAATAAAGAATGAGCTCTTTTATTTTCATTAAAATCACATTTAATTACTGTGTTAAAGAGTGAGTAAATCTTAATAAAAGATAAGATTAAGGGCATAGCCAAAAAGACAGACTATTAACTTTTGAGAAGATAAATATACTCATGTTTCTCATAAAGCAATATTAAAGTTGAAACAAAAAAAAATTTGCCTTTTCCCTTGGTTCATGTCAGTGAAAATTTTGTGGCTTTTAAGGAGAAAAGTTATTCCATAATGCACAAAGTTATGGAGGTTATGGGTTTTTTATTTCAAACAAATTTAATAGGTATTTTAGAATTTCCTTAAAGTGAATTATTATTTTCTTCATCTATAAACTACTATAAGTGGTATCCTTAAACCACACACATATATATAATAAAAGATTAGTGAGATCAAGGTCATTGGACTTCCCTTTTTGACTAGATTTTCCCACTACATACTTGTAGTGCTGTGTCAACACTGATTTTAAAAATTCAGTAGTCAAGACCCAGTGCTCTCATAACCATTATAGTATATCTGTGCTAATTGTTACTAAAACATTTATGTCTACATTTATAACTATACATATATATGTATATATATACATATATATATATATATACATATGAAGAATTTTAATGTAGGAAGACGTGAAAATATAGACAGATTTTTTTTTTTACTATAAGGAGATAATTGTGTTTTTCTTCTGCCAAAATCTATCAACAAACTAGAGAAGCGGGTTTGCTATTGATAAAAATACATAGTAAAAGTGGGTGGGATATTCTAGGTGGAAAAAGTAGCCTAGTTTTCTTATCATACTTTCAGTGCAACTCAAATTCATTTGCGTGTCAATGGATAGAGCTATATAGAACTAGGTTATAAGTTAATCTTTCTTAAAACACCCCAGCATGATTTTCTTGGATAGCAAATATTTAGCTAGTAGAAAAGTAAGAAGGATTGATCAGAGGAGTCTCCAATCAATTTCATTAGTTCACCAGTTAGCTTTCTCATGCAGAAGTTGTAAGTGCACTTCTACCTTGTAGAAAGCACACAAATAATTCCTTATTCATTCCCAGAATCAAGGACAATCCCTCCAAACTTATTGGCTGACTGAGAGGAGGCCAGAGTCTTTCTTACAAGGGAACAGCCCTTCTCTGTGATCTGTGAAAGTCATCTATCTGATCATTTTGCTTTCTTCTATTCTTTTTTTCCTTCCCCTCTTCATAAGACAGAGTAGTAGACAAAAGAGCAAGATTGTTCCAAGGGGGAGGGAAGCATATAATCTCCCTTGACCCAGGAGCTGTAAACTGGGGTCTTTGGGTTTATCGAAAAATAGATTACTATATTCATTAACTTCTGGGTCTCCTGCACCCAATCTATTGCATTGATCCACTACTCTACTCCTCTGCCAGTACCAAACAGTTTTGATAACTGATCCTGTATAATACAGATTAAAATCTGGTATAGCTAGTCCACCTTCCCTAGCATTTCTTTTCATTAATTCCCTTGATATTCTAGACAGTTTGTTTTTCCAAATAAATTTTGTTATTATTTTGTCTAACTCTAAAAATTAGTTTTTTGGTAAATTGAATGCTGTGGCACTAAATATATAGGTCAGTTTGGAAAAAAATTGTCATTTTTAAAATTAAACAAATGCTTTATTAACTTCTGGTTTACATCATTCATTTACACCAGATTATGAGTTACATTTTACCCCCATTTTTTCCCTACCCACCACCCCAGAATAGCAGTCCCACTAGATATCCCCTCATCCAATCTGCTCTCTCCCATATCTTCTCCCATACCCCCTCGGATCAAGCCCCAGACACCCAACACACAAACAAAAACACAGCCACGTGAACCTGGGCAAGTCACCCAACCCCAATTGCCCTCAAAAAAAAAAAGGATTATCCCTTCCCATCAAATTCAACCTGTGACCTCTATCCATGTATACATGTGAACATATGCCATGTACCCTTCTTCAATTATTTTCATAATGAGAGAGGTTTCATCAAACACAGTTATTGTTTTTCCATGTAGGAATGTAAATAGTCCAACTTTGATAAGTTTCTTTTGATTTCTTTTCCTTGATTACCTTCTCAAGCATCTCTTGCTTCTTGCATCTGAATGTCAAATTTTCTATTCAACTCTGGTTTTTTCATCAAGAATGCTTGAAAGTCCTCTATTCCACTGAATGACCATATTTTCCCCTGAAACAAGATACTCAGTTTTGCTGGGTAGGTGACCCTTGGCTTCAATACCAGCTCTTTTGCCCTCTGGAATATCATATTCCATGGTCTTCGATCCATCAGTGTAGAAGCTGCCAGGTGCTGGGCTATTCTGATTGTTTCCACAATATTGAAATTGTTTCTTCCTGGCTGCTTGTAGTATTTTCTCCTTGATCTGGGAGTTCTGGAGCCTGGCTATAATATTCCTAGGAGTTTTCTTTTTGGGATCATTTTCAGGAGGCAATTGGTGGATTCTTTCGAACACTATTTCTCCCACTGGGTCTAAAACATCAGGGCAATTTTCCTTGAGAATTTCTTGAAGGATGATTTCTAGGTTCTTTCTTTGATCATGGCTTTCAGGTAGTCCAATAATTTTTAAATTATCTCTCCTGGATCTATTTTCCAGGTCAGTGGTTTTTCCCATGAGATATTTCACATTGCCTTCTATTCTTTCATTTGTTTGGATCTGTTTAATAGTATCTTGATTTCTCATAAAGTCACTAGCTTCCATTTGCTCCAGTCTAACTCTGAAAGAATGAATCTCCTCAGTGAGCTTTTGAGATTCTTTTTCCATCTGGCAAATTCGGCTTTTTAAGGCATTCTGCTCCTCATTGCCTTTCTGAGTCTCTTTTGCCATTTGAGTTAGTCTGTTTTTTAAGGTGTTATTTTCCTCAGTCAGGCTGTTGACTGTCATTTCATACTTTTCTTGCATCTTTTTCATTTCTCTTCCCAAATTTTCCCCCACTTCTCTTATCTGCTTTTTAAGGTCCTCTATGGCCTGTAGCCAGCGTGTATTTTCATTTGGGGCTTTTGGTGTAGGAGTTCTGAACTCACAGTCCTCCTCCATGCTTTGAGCCTCTTTGCCCCTAAAATAGGAGTCCAATGTTGAACTTTTCTGTTTATTTTGTTTCATTTGCCTAGGCATGTTGCCACTTAATTATTTGATTTTTTTGGGCTTGTTGCCACAGTAGGACTCTGCCACCAGAGAGGGGAGCTTCCGCCCAAACATGGGGTCTTCACAACTTCTGCCAGTTGGGTGGCCTCTGTAAAGCCTCCACCCACTCTGGCAAGTTGGATACCCACCCCAAACTCCCCCCCGCCAGACCACAATCCAGATCCAGGCAGTTTAAAGCAAGAGCGATTAACCCCCAGAATGATTGCTGGATCTCCCTACAGTTCTCAGACCAGGAGCTAGAGCCACTACTGACACTGCAAAATGGCTTCTGTGCAGCAGTTTCTTCAGCAGCTTTTTGCCCCCGGGGAGGAAGCCACGTGTTCCCCAAATACTGGTCCCAAAGTCCATAGGGCACTAACCTGTCACTTTGTCCTAGGCATATCTGTGCTGCTAATTCTGGAATCACCACAATTGCTGGTGTTCTGGGGTCCCTGCAGCCGGCTGAAGGTCTGGCCACCCTGGGGCTAAAACCACGGACCTAGGCTTGGCTCTGTGAGCTGCGCTGTCAGTTGGTTCCCAGCTCGCTGTGCTGCCTGCTCTCAGAGCGATGCACTGGCTGCTTCCTGCAGGGCTGCTGGGCTGTGCTCAGCAGGAGGTTAGCTTCTCTGTGCCATTCTGTGGGTGCTGTGGCTCCCGAAGTTGTTTGGAGTCTCCTTTCACATTGTTTGAAATTTGTGTGGGCCAGAGCACATTGGAAATGCTGTTTCTACTCCGCCATCTTGGCTCTGCCCCTCTAAAGTTCTCATTTTTATTATATTAGCTCGACACAGCCTCGAGCAATTGATATTTTTCCAATTATTTAGATCTTATTTTACTTGTGTGAGAAGTGTTTTGTAGTTGTGATCATATAGATCTGTGTTTGTTTTGGCAGGTAGATTCCCAAATATTTTATAACGTCTACAGTGAGTTTAAATGGGATTTCCCTTTCTATCTCTTGCCGTTGAGTTTCATTAGAGATATACAGGAATGCTGAGAATTTATGTAGGTTTATTTTATATCCTGCAACTTTGCCAAATATATTTATTTTCTCAAGTAGTTTTTTCAATTGATTTTCTAGGATTCTCTAAGTATATCATCATATCATCTTCAAAGAGTGATAGCTTGGTCTCTTCTTTGCCTAATTTGATTCCTTTATTTTCTTTTTCTTCTCTAATTGTTACTGATAACATTTCTAGTACAAGATTGAATAAGAGGGGTGATAGTAGACACCCTTGTTTCACAACTGATTTTATTGGAAAAACTTCTAGTTTATCTCCATTGCATATAATACTTGCTGATGGTTTAAAATAGATAATATCTACTATTTTAAGGAAGACTCCATTTATTCCTATACTTTCTAGAGTTTTTATTAGGAATTGATGTTGTACTTTGTCAAAAGCCTTTTCTGCATCTATTGAGATAATCATGGGGTTTCTGCTAGTTTTATTTTTGATATGCTAAGTTATACTGATGGTTTTCCTAATATTAAATCATCCTTGCATTCCTGGAATGAATCCTACCTGAACAAAGTGTATTATTTTTGTGAAAAGTTGTTGGATTCTTTCGGATAATATTTTATTTAAATTTTTTCCATCTAAATTCATGAGGGAAATTGGTCTATAATATTCTTTCTCTGTTTGATCTCTTCCAGATTTAGGAATCAGTACCATATTTGTGTCATAGAAAGAATTTGGCAGGACTCCTTCTTCACTAATTTTCCCAAATAGTCTGTATATTATTGGGATCAATTGTGAACCCATCTGGCCCTGGAGATTTTTTCCTAGGGAGTTCATTGGTGATTTGTTTGATTTCTTCTTCTGAGATAAGGTTATTTAGGTAATTCACTTACTCTTCAGTTAATCTGTACAACTTGTAATTTGATAAATATTCTTCCATTTCACTAAGATTGTAATATTTATGTGCATACATAATTTCCCAATGTAATTGGGAAAAATAATTCCTCATTATTTTTTTGATTTCCTCTTAATTGGAGGTAGATACACCTTTTTTCATTTTTGATACTCATAATTTGGATTTATTCTTTCTTTTCTTATCATAATGACTGTCTATAAATTTTATTGGTTTTTTTTAAAAGCAGCCCTTAGTTTTATTTATTAATTCAATAGTTTTCTTAATTTCAATTTTATTAATCTCTCCTTTGGTTTTCAATATTTCTAATTTAGTACTAAATTGGGGATTTTCAATTTGTTCTTTTTCCAGCTTTTTCAATTGCATGTCCAATTCATTTACCTCCATTCTCTCTGCTTTAATTAAATATGCACTCAGGGATATAAAACTACCCCTAAGAACTGCCTTTAATACATCCCACATTTTTGGTATGTTGTCTCATTATTATCATTGTCTTGAATGAAATTATTGATTGTTTCTATAATTTCTTGTTTGACCCACTCATTGTTTATGATTAAATTGTTTAATTTGCAATTAATTTTTAGTCTATCTTTCCATGGCTGTTTATTGCATATAATTTTTATTGCATCATGATCTGAGAATGATGCATTTAATATTTCTGACTTTCTGTACTGAATTGTGAGGTTTGTAAACCCTAGTACATGGTCTATTTTTGAGTATGTAACATGCACTGCTGAAAAGTAAGTAAATTCCTTTTTGTCCCCATTCAGTTTTCTCCAGAGATCCATCATATCTAGTCTCTCTAAAATTCTATTCACCTCCTTAACTCTTTTCTTGTTTATTTTGAGGATAGATTTATCAGGTTCAGAAAGGGGGAGATTAAGGACCCCACTAGTATAGTTTTGCTATCTATTTATTCCTCTAATTCCTTTAACTTCTCCTCTAGGAATTTGGATGCTATACCACTTGGTGCATATATATTAAGTAGTGATATTGCTTCATTCTCAATGGTGCCTTTTAGTAGGATATAGTTTCCTTCCTTATCTCTTTTGATTAGATCTATTTTTGCTTTTGCTTTATCTGAGATAAGTATTGCTACCCCTCCTTTTTGTACTTTAGCTGAGGCATAATAAATTCCACTCCAACCTGTTACTTTACCCTGTGGTATCTCTTTGTTTCAAATGTGTTTCTTGTATATAGCACATTGTAGGATTATTTTTTGTTGTTGTTGTTGTTGTTTATTTTTTTTAAACAAATGCTTTATTAACTTCTCTTTTACATCATTCATTTCCACCAGATTTTGAGTTACAATCATTTCCCGCCCCCCTGTTTTTCCCCTACCCACCCTCCCAGAACAGCAGTCACACAAGACATCACTTCCTCCAATCTGCTCTCTCCCCTATCCTCTCCCACACCCCCTTCGACCTCTCCATTAGAGGAAGGTGAATCTTTGTTTCCCAATGCCTGCACATCTTATCTCCCAATTACAAGCAAAAGAGTATTAATAAGATTAGTTTACTCCACCCTGTCTCTCCCCATCTCCTCCTGCCACTTTCCTCTTTCACCTTACAACTTCACCCCTTGAGTTACTCCCTTCCCAACAATTTCAACCTATGCCCTCTATCCATATATAACTGTAAACATACACACACACACACACACATTCACATGACCATATACCCTTCTTCCATTATTTTCATATTGAGAAAGATTTCCCCAGTCACAGTTATTGCTACCCCTCCTTTTTTTTACTTTATCTGAGGCATAATAAATTATACTCCAACCTTTTACCTTTACCTTGTGGGTATCCCTTTGTTTCAAATGTGTTTCTTGTAGACATCATATTGTAGGATTATATTTTTTAATACATTCTGCTATCTGCCTCTCTTTTATGGAAGAATTCATCCCATTCACATTCTCAGTAATGATGACTATATGTCTCTTCCCCTCCATCCTATTCCCTCCCCTGTTTATGTTTTTGTTTCTTCCTTCTACCTTCCCTCCTTGAAATTTTCCCTTTTGACTGCCCCCTCCCTCAATCTTCCCACCTGTTGGCCTCCCTTCTTAACCTACCCTCTCCCCTTACTACTATTTCCCTCTCCTCTAATCACCCCCTTTAGTCTCCTAATTTTAACCCCCCCTTACCCTTCCACTACCTATAGGACACAATAAATTTTTATACTTATCAGAGTAAATTACTCCTTGTTTGACTCCAAACTAATGAGAGTAAATTTCAAACAGTGCTACTCACCCTTCCTCCTTTTCTTCTATTTAATGAATTTATGTGTTTATTCAAATTAGAATCTTAAACTTCACTGATTAATTTGATCACTCTTTGAACCAGAACCAGTGAGAATAGTCTTTAAATGATGTTCCCCTCCCTCTTTCTTTCCCCTCTTCTATGGTGTGTTTCAATGACTCTTTGCATGGCATAATTTACCTTTTACTATCTCATCCTTTCCCTTTTCTCATTACAGTCCCTTTGATCCCCTTGATAGGTTTTTTTAAGTCTTCTGGTTAGTACATTCATACCCACACCCTCTATCTAAGTACAACCCTTTTGAAGGCCGAGATAATCATTAAAATTTTGATATTGACAGTTATTAGCTCCATATATAGGGATGTGAACATTTTGCTCCTGTTGAATCCCAAGTAATGACCATGTGTGTATGAGTGTTGGTAGGTGCATGTATGTATGTGTGAGTCTCTGTTTACCTTTTTATGTCTTTCTTAAGCCTTGTAATTGGAGATCATATTTTCCATTGACCTCTGCCTTTTTCATCAGGAAGGACAGGAGGTCCCTTATTTCTTTAAACAACCATCTCCTTGCCTGAAAAATTATGTTCAGTTTTGCCGGGTAGTTAATCTTTGGTTGTAGTCCTACCTCTCTTGCACTAAGAAATATCAAAGTCCAGTCCCTCCAATCTTTTCATGTAGAAGCTGCTAGGTCCTATGTGAGCTTAACTGTAGATCCGTGATATTTGAATTGTTTCTTTTTGGCTGCTTGTAAAATTTTTTTCCTTAATCTTGTAATTCTGGAATTTGGCTACTATAATTCTTGGAGTTTTCTATTTGGGATCTCTTCCAGCTGGAGACTGGTGAATTCTTTTGATAACTATTTTATCTTCTGATTCCAGGACCTCAGGACAGTTTTCTTTAACAATCTCTTGGAGGATATTTTCTAGGCTGCTTTTATCATCTTGGCTTTCTGGTAGACCAATAATTCTTGAGTTGTCTCTCCTAGATCTGTTCTCTAGGTCAGTTTTTTTTTTCAGTGAGATATTTTACATTTTCTTCCAATTTTTCCTTTGTTTTCTTTTGTTTGATTGACTCTTGCTGCATCATAGAATTCTGAGTTTCAATTTGTTTGAATCTAATTTTTAGCTATTATAGTCTTCTGTTAATTTTTGAAGGTCCCTTTTAGAGAGGTATTTTCTCCAAATATTCCACTAATTTTACTCTTTAAGGATTTGTTTCTTCACTGAGACTTTTTTCCAAGTTGGTCACTGCCTCCCTGATTAGGTCTTTAAAATCTTTCTTAAGCTCTTCCAAGAATGCTATTTGGGCTTGGGACCAGTTCATATTTCCTTCAGTGGTCTCAGGTTTGGTTAGAGACTCCTTTATACTTTATAGTGTCCTTTGTATTTGGTTGTTCTTGACCTACATAGTAGGCTCAGATAGACTTTCTTGACTTCCCCTTTTCCCTCTCAGTTCCTTTCTTTCCCATTTTGATTTCCAATTTCTTTTTTTTTTTTTGTAGGGCAATTGGGATTAAGTAACTTGCCCAAGGTCATACGACTAGGTTTTTATTTGTGTGTGTGTTGTCTGAGGCCAGATCCAAACTCAGTTCCTTCTGACTCCAGGGCTGACACTCTACTCACTGCACCATCTAGCCTCCACAATTTCCTATTTCTTAATTTCACAGGCTATGAGCTAAGGGTTTCTAGTTTGAAGCTAAGGCAGGGATGTCAGAGAGGAATGTAGATGCACAATGAGAAGAGTGTGGAGATAAATTGATTTCTGCCTCTATACCCCTGGGCTATAAGCAGGCTTTTGTTGGTGAGGTAAGGTGTGGCTTGTTGGGACCCCTCCCTCTCTTCCCTACAGACTCCTGGTTTCCTCAGCTACACCCCTTCTTGGAGACTCCCAAGCCTGAAGCTATTTTCATTAACTTGGGATTTCAGTCTGGGTGGGAGACTTATCTTGGGTTTTCTACTTCATGAGGGAGGGATGGGAGGATCAGAGTGACTACAATTTACTTTGCCATTCTAGGCCCTGTATTATACAGGCAGGCAGTTTCTAAACTTCCAGGCTGGGGGCTGAACACTGTATGAGAAGCTGCTATCTCAGCTGGGGCCCAACTCTCCTACCTTGCTGATTCCTCCTGTCCCCTTGTGAGATGAAGGCTAGATAACTGGGATTTGTCCTTGGTAAATCTGCAAGCTGGGGCTTCTTCTCTCTCTGGTATAGTTTGTTTGTCTGCTCTTAAGACTGAGCTGTGCAGACCCCACTTGTTCTGAGCTAATCCTGTCTGGACACACTGGGCAATTTCCTGGCCTGGATTCTGCCACAATCCATCTCCAAGTGGATTTTGTCACTCCAGAATCCGTTCAGATTCACTTTTTAAGGTTTATTGACTGAGGAGCTTAGCGCAGTTATTGCTTCCTTTCCGCCATCTTGGCTCCATCTCCCACATGGATATATTAATGGATGGGAAAGATCTTCCCATTTACATTACCACTATACTTGGCAGAGATACTGGAGCAGTTTACCTTTTCATTCTCCAGTTTATTTTATAGTTGAGCAAGTGAGGCAAGGAGGGTTAAGTGACTAGCCCAAGGATCACAGAAAGTGTAAGAGGCAAAATTTGAACCCAAGAAGATGTTTTCTTGACTTTGGAACCAGAAATCTATCCATTTCACTGGCGAAGCATCCTGCACCACCTACTACTGGCCAAACAGCCCCAGTGTTGACACACCAATATTTTTTGTCTTCTCCTGTTCACTTGAGTTAGAAAAATTGCTTTACAATGACTTTTATCCTTTTTTTTAAAGTTGGTCATCTATATTCAGCCTGATACATTTATTTGAAGGAATTTTGGAGGGGAGATCTCTGTACTGCTACAGGTACTTTCCCATCTTGGCTTCCATACTTAAGTCTAGTACCAAACTATTAATATTTTTTTCCTTAAGTATTACCAGATTGGGGGGGCTAGGTGGCACAGCAAATAGAGCACCAGCCCTGGAGTAAGGAGGATCTGAGTTCAAATCCAGCCTCAAACATTTAACAATTACTAGCTATATGACTTTGACCAAGTCATTTAATCCCAATTGCACTCCAAAAAAGCAAAAAAAAAAAAGTATTACCAGATTGTTGAAATTATGCCTTCTAATTGACTAATAAAAATAAATTCATATATGAAGATTTTAAAATATATTTTGGTCTTTATTAATTTGTTTACTTTTAGTTTACAAGATTCAGTTCCAAAATTCCTTGAGTTTGAAATTTTCTCTCCCTCCCTCCCCTCCCACTGCCCATAACAGAATATGATCAAATATAAGATCTGCAAATCTTTCACATTAGACATTAGTCAGGTTATAAAGAAGGATTATATCAGATAGAATGGACAATGGGAAAGAGGAAACAAAACCAAACAAGAAAAAGAAAAAAATCAGGTAGTTTACTTCAATCTGGATTCAAACTCAGTTCTTTCTAGTTCTTTCTCTGGATGTAGGTATCTCTGTCCATCATGAGTCTTTTAGGGTTGACATATAATCCTGCTTTGCTGAGATGAAGCCAGTCTATCAAAGTTGGTCAGCAAGCATATGTTTCATCTCTAACTGTGTACAAATTTCTCCTGGTTCTACCCTTCTCACTCAGCACCAGTTTGTATAAGCCTCTCCAGGTAAATATGAAGTCCATCTGCTACTTGTTTCTTATAGCACAATAGTATTCCATTACATTCATATACCACAACTTGTTCAGCCATTACCCAACTGATTGGCATCCCTTTAATTTCCAATTCTTTGCCACCACAAACAGAACTGCTATAAATATTTTTGTACATATGGGTCGTCCTCCCACTTCTATGATCTCTTTGGGATATAACACTAAAAGGGGTATTGCTGGGTTAAAGGGTATGACATTATTTATAGCATAATGGGCATAATTCCAGATTGCTCTCCAGAATGGTTGGATCAGTTCACAACTCCACCACCAATGCATTTGTGATCCATTTTTCCACATTCTCTCCAACATTTGTCATTTTCCTGTTTTGTCATCTTAGCGAATCTGACTGGTGAGAAGTGGGACATCAGAGTTGTTTTGATTTGCATTTGTGTTATCAATAGTGATTTAGCGAATTTCTTCATATGCTTCTAGATTAATTTCTTTCTCTGAAAACTGCCTGTTCATATCTTTTGACCTTTTATCCATTGGGGAATGACTTGTTTTCTTATAGATTTGACTCAATTCTCTGTATATTTCAGAAATAAATACTTTATCAGAGACATAAGTTGTAAAAATTCTTTCCAAGGGGGGCAGAGCCAAGATGGCAGAGTAGAAACAGATCTCTGCTGAACTCCGGCCCACACCACTTCAAATTATGTAAAATGGGACTCTGAAAAACCTCTGGAGCTAGAGAACCCACAAAATGACACAGAGAAACTAACCTCTCCATGAGGACAGCATGGGAGCCCAGCATCCTGGGAGGTAGTGGCCAGCACAGCACTTTGGGAGGCCAGCCCCAGCCCATCTGGGTCCAAGGCTTTAGCCCCAGGGTGGCCAGTCCAGCAACAGACTGGAGGAACTTCAGAAAACCAGCAGCTACAGATTTTCCAGGATTATGAACACATAGATGCCTAGGAAAAAGTGAGAGGTCAGTGCCCTATGGAATTTAGGACTGGTTGTTAGAGTGTGTTGGCCTCTTTTCCTGGTGGCTAGAAGCTGCTGATTAGCCACAATGCAGCCTGCCATGTTGCAGCTTCAGCTCCTGTCCTGAAAACTGTGGGGGGATCCGTCAATCAGTCTGGGGGCAGGGGTAATCGCTCTTGCTTTAACCTATTTGTATGTGGATTGTAGTCTGAGATGGAGGCCTTTGGGTATGTGACCAACTTGCCAGAGTATGGGGAGGTTTCAGAGAGGCAACCCAACTAATACTACTGGCAGCTGAGGAAACCCCAACCTTTGGGACAGAAGCTCCCCTGGCTGGTGGCTGAGTCCTACTGTGGCAACAAGCCTAAAACTCAAGTAATTGAGTGGCAACATGCCTAGGCAAAAGAAACAAAATAAACAGAAGAATTCTACATTAGACTCCTATTTTGGGGGCAAAGAGGATCAAAGCATGGAACAGGGGGAGGACTAGGAGGTCAGAAATACTGTACCAAAAGCCCCAAATGAAAATGCGAGCTGATTATAAGTCATAGAGGACCTTAAAGAGGAGGTAAGAGAAGTGGGGGAAAAATTTGGAAGAGAAAGCAGAAAGATGCAAGAAAAATATGAGAAGATAGTCGACAGCCTGACTGAGAAATATAACACCTTAAAAAGCAGACAAACTCAAATGGCAAAAGAGGCTCAAAAAGGTAAGTCTGCAGGCTGGGGCTTCTTTTCTCTCTGGTGTACTCTGCTTGTCTGCTCCTAAGTCTGAGTTATGTAGACCACACTTGCTCTGCACTCATCCTGTCTGGACACACTGGGCAATTTCCTGGGCTGGATTATGCCATGATCAGTCTCCAAGTGGATTTTGTCACTCCAGCATCCATTCAGATTCACTTTTTTAATTAAACAAATGCTTCATTAAATTCTGGTTCACATCATTAATTTCCACGAGATTTTGAGTTACAATTTTCCCCCATTTTCCCCCTACCCACCATCCCAGAATAGCAGTCCCACAAGATATCCTTTCCTCCAATGTTCTCTCTCCCATATCTTCTGCCATACCCCCTTCGACTTTTCCATTAGAGCAAGGTGAACCTATGTGCCCCAATGCCTGCACATCTTATATCACAATTATATGCAAAAGAGTATTAATAATAGTATATATATATATATATATATATATATATATATATATATATATATATATATATATATATGAAATATTTAATTTTAAGATGTCGAAATTCAGATCCATTCCCTTCCTCCCTTGTCACCCATTCCCTCTGGGCAGTTAAGTAATTCAGTATATGTTTTACATGTCTAGCTATGCAAAACATTACCATAGTAGATATATTGTACAAGGCTGCTTATAATTCCCTCCCACTCATCCCACCCCCCACCTGGTCCATTCCCTACTTGATCCTGTCCCTCTTCTATAGTGGGTACTTCCAACCTCCCCTCCCCCCAAGGATGCCCTCCCATCCATCATCCCTCCTCTCATCCCCCTTCCCTCTATTCTGCTGCAGGTTGAGATATCCCATTTAGTATGTATGTCATTCTCTCCCTGAACCAAATTCAATGAGAATGTGGTTTTGCCTTTTTGCCTTCCTATTCTTCCCCTCCCCTGCAGCCACTTCACCTTGCTTCTTCTACATGAGATAGTTTACCCTACCCTGTCTCTCCCCATATCCTCTTGCCACTTTCCTTTCTCACCTCATAATTTCTCCCCATGCATCATCCCTTCCTAACAAATTCAACCTATGCCCTCTATCCATGTATAACTATAAACATATAGGAACACATTCACATATATATATATATATATATATATATATATATATATATATTCATATGACCATATACCCTTGTTCCATTATTTTCATACCGGGAAAGGTTTCATCAGTCAAGGTATTGTTTTTCCATGTAGGAATGTAAATAGTTCAACTTTGATAAGTTCCTTTTGGTTTCTTTTCCCTGATTACCTTCTCAGGCATCTCTTGCTTCTTGTGTCTGGATGTCAAATTTTCTATTCAACTCTGGTTTTTTCCTCAAGAATGCTTGAAAGTCCTCTATTCCACTGAATGACCACATTTTCCCCTGAAACAAAATACTCAGGTTTGCTGGGTAGATGACCCTTAGGTTCATTCCCAGCTCTTTTGCCCTCTGGAATATCACATTCCATGCCCTTCGATCACTCAGTGTAGAAACTGCCAGGTCCTGGGCTATTCTGATTGTGTTTCCACAATATTGAAATTGTTTCTTCCTGGCTGCTTGTATTATTTTCTCCTTGATCTGGGAATTCTGGAACCTGGCTATAATATTCCTGGGAGTTTTCTTTTTGGGATCTTTTTCAAGAGGTTATTGGTAAATTCTTTCAACCTCTATTTTTGCCCTCTGGGTCTAAAACCTCAGGGCAAATTTCCTTGAAAATTTCTTGAAGGGTGATTTCTAGGTTCTTTTTTTTTATCATGGCTTTTAGGGAATCTAATAATTTTTAAATGCTCTCTCATGGATCTATTTTCCTGATCAGTGGTTTTTCTAATGAGATATTTAACATTGCCTTCTATTTTTTCATTTGTTTGGATCTATTTAATAGTACCTTGATTTCTCATAAAGTCACTATCTTCTATTTGCTCCAGTCTAATTCTGAAGGAATTTTTCTCTTCAGTAAGCTTTTTAAATTCTTTTTTCCATCTAGCAAATTTGGCTTTCTAAGGCATTCTTCTCCTTGTTGGCTTTTTGAGCCTCTTTTGCCATTTGAGTTAGTCTATTTTTAAATTGTTATTTTCTTCACTTAAGTCATTGATTCTCTTTTCATGACTTTCTTGCATCATTCTCATTTTGCTTTCTAATTTTTCCTCCAGTTCTCTTACTTAATTTTCAAAATCCTTCTTTAGCTCCTTTATGGCTTGTAACCAATTCATATTTTTCTTGAAACCTTTTGATGCATGAGTTCTGACTTCATTGTCTTCCTCACATCCCATGCTTTGAGCCTTTTTTGTCCCCTCAAAAAGGAATCTAATGTTTGACTCTTGTGCTTGCTCTGCTTCCTTTGCTTGCTCATGTTACCACTCAATTACTTGACTTTTGAGCTTTTTTTGCCATAGTAGAACTGTCCTTCCAGAGACAAGAGTTTTGTTCCAAATTGCTAGGGATTTTGAGGATGCCAGAGCTATTAGATTGGTGCCTTCTCAACAGACCCTACAAACTGGTCTGGTCACACATCCCAGGACCTCCACCCAAGACAGAAATCCAGATCCAAGTATGTTAAAGCCAGAGTGATTGCTCTCACAACGGTTATTTGGTATCCCTACAATCTCCAGGCCAGGAATTCTAAAGCAGTCACACATCAGTGGATGCAGGGCCACTATGCCTTCGCCATTTCTTGATCCAGGGGCAGGGCCAGACTATCCCTACCAATTCCAACAGAGTTCTACAGTGACCTTTTACTTTGTCTTTGGCATTTATGGGTTGATAATTTTGGAATCTGCCACAGCTGCAGCTGGTCTGGGACAACCTCAGTCTAAAACCATGGGCTCTTGTGGTGTTGCGGTCAGCTCCCAGTGGTCTGTAATGCACCCTTCCTATACATCTACCAGACTGCATTCAGTGGGAGATTTGTTTCTTTCTGTGACTTTGTAGGTTCTGTAGCTCTAAGATTTGTTTAGAGTCATATTTTATAGGTTTTTCAGGTGGTTATAGGGGGAGCTCATGGAGTTTCCCTGCTTCTATGCTTCCATCCTGCCTCCACCCCCACCTCTTATATGTTTTTTTTTCCTTATTTTTGCTGAAGCAGTAACCACAAATTTGAATACCCTAAGGCAGCCACAAATTTAAGAGCTTTATGTGGTCAGGAAAGCAGGTCACCAAAGATAGTTTTTTTTTTTTTTGAGGGCAATTGGTGTTAAATAACTTGCCCAAAGTCACATGGCTAGGTTTTTATTTGTGTGTGTGTGTTAAGTGTCTGAGGCCAGATCCGAACTCAGGTCCTTCTGACTCCAGGGCCAGTGCTCTACTCACTGCACCACCTAGCCGCCCCGACCAAAGATTGTTTTAAGACTTAAAACTCCATGCCAGAATTTGACAGGAGTTGAGCATATTATATCTACATAGCCTTGAAGATTGCCCTGCTTGACCTAACTCAACAATAAGTCAATACCAAGATGCTATGCCCTCCAAACAAGTGAGCAACTCCTTCAGGCTTCTATTCCATATTTAGAAGTGAACTTGCAGAGAGGGCTTGATACTTTGTTTGAATTAACTTTCAATAATGACCGAGATGGTAGAGGGTAGAGAATGCTGCCAGTCCAGGGGGATGTTTGTACAACTCTTCTTGAGGAAACTTTTCAGTGAGTAACCCTTTATAAAATGTAATTAATTAAATGATTAAATCATCCTGGAGTGTTAATTATTGTTAATACTGTTGGATGGAGCATTCTAGAAGGGAGGCTACAGCCAGTAGTATTTTCAATATATCCCTAACTCCTCTGAATTACCCCTAGAATCTGAGGGAAGATATAGGTGCCAATTGAGAATCCCATTTAGTACTGTGAGTTGGATTTTAGATAAAGACCCCCAAGCTTATATTGCTTAATACTATCCTGCTTACTAAAATACTACTTAAATATACGTTACATAAAAAATAGAGTGAAAAAAATGAAGACTGAAAATTAACGTAAATCAGGAAAACTGAGTTATTTAAAATGTGTGAAATATTTTAATGAAATGTTGAGAAAGTAAATTTTAATGTTTTTGATGATTGGCTTGACTGAATACAGGCATTTTTAACATTTTGTAATAAAAAAGACTACATAGTCTTTTCTATGACAATACTACCTCCTGAGGGTCTTTCCCTAAGCATTTGTTGCAATTGCATTTCATTCTGAATTATTTTTTCTAACATGAAAATGGGTTGGTATTAATTTCTTTTAATATAGGAGGACTGTGAATATATCTGTTACTCTGATGGTCTTATCAGAAAATTAATCAATGTTTTGCTGGAAACTGAGGTTTTTCAAAGACTAGAGGATATCTCTCAGCAGGGAAGCATCGAAATAAGTCAAAATGGAACCTGTAAGATGTAAATTCTGATGTTCTTTGTTCCCAGGACTCCTTATCAAGTCATTTCCTAGAGGATTAACTTTAACCTCAGAGGAAAGTTGGTAATCAATCATAACATACTTTGTATGTAGACATTTTTCTTTCACAATCATATTTCTATAAGACTCCAGAATGTTTTCTGACAGCTCTCTGCAAGTACAGAAAAGCTACATGCCATCATGTCCTTCATTTTTCTGAGGTTAAAATTACTTTTTAATGATTTCCATAAAACTGGAACCTGAGAAAGCCACATGTAATATATTAAACATTATCCAATAAATTTAAAATATATAATAATAAGATGGAATAATTTAAGAGTAAAAAGAAAAGATATAATTCAAGATAGTATGTAAACATAAGAAACTATTAAAGAAACAAAGACCACAACTTAAAGGTATGATTTATTTTTTAAATGCCATTGTTATAAAAATGTATAGTACCAGACAAACTTACATTGATAAAAACGTGTATACTTCCCACATCTTTTATTTTCCTGAAATATTTTCCCTCAATGTTATCCACATCATCCACTGCATCTTGAGCCATCACCAGTCATTTTGATTATGTCCTGCCACTGAACTGTTATGACTCTGGAGGAGAGAATGAGGCCAAAGACTTTGTGCAATTCTGCCTCACTTAAATCCAATTTACTCATGAATCAAAATACAGCATCCCTACCATTTGACCATTAAACCTATCTCAAAGTTCTGTGGTGAAAGGCAAGTGATGAAGGAGCAGGTGTGGATATCAGAGAGTTGTAGTCACAACTCTGCACACATGTTGCCCAGGACATAGGGTTGTTTCTCACTGGAAGCAGTACTGGGATTCAGCCACCTCATGGCTATCTGAGCATCCTTTTAAGGATCACACTGCTTATCTCCTGCTCTGAGGAAGGGGCTAGAAAAAGTGCCCTAAAAATTGTTTGCTTCCCAACACTTGCTTGATTACCATGGAAGGTGAAGAATCACCCTATGAGGTTGAAATATTAAAAAAATGTACAAAAATATCTACAATGATGATTTAACTCACCATCAGCACATAGAATGTGCACACACTTATAGACAATACAAAATCCATTAGACCAGAAGGACAAACACTTCTTGTGGCAAAAGAACTCAGCAGGTATCGCATACAAATAGCAACCTTGAGTGACACTAGGCTGGGCAAATGAATGCCAACCTACTGAAGTCAGAGCTTAATACACATTTTTCTGGAGTGGCTGCAGTGAAGGGGAACATCATGAAGCTGGTGTAGGTTTTTCAATTAAAACTAATTTAGTCAATAAGCTGGTAGGCCTTCCAAAAGGAGTGAATGACAGTTTCATGACAATGTAATTCCCAGTTGCACGAAAATGTCATGCCACCATCAGCAGTGCCTACGCTCCCAACATGATGAAGCCTGATGAGGTTAAAGAAAATTTTTATGAAGATCTAGAGACTCTTATAATCAATGTGGAGAAAGAGGACAAGCTTATAATTTTTGGGTAATGCTAATGCTAGAGTTGGGTCAGACTAGTAGACTTGGCAGGGAGTCCTAGGGAGGAATGGAGTTGGAAACAGCAACAGCAATGGTCACTTACTACTGAAGATGCGTGCATCTCATGATCTTCTCATCACCAACACTGTCTTACATTTATGTGAACACAATAAAACTTCATGGATGAACCCTTACAACAAAAACTGGCATCTAATAGACTATTTGATTGTAAGGAAAAGAGAAAGACAAGATGTGAGAGTGATGAAAGCAACGGGGGTTACAGAGTGCTGCACTGATCACAGACATCCTTTCCAAGCTAAATATTCACATTCATAAAAAGTGGCACTCCCAAGGCAAAAGGACTACAAGAACAATTAATGGCAACAAATTAGAGCACTTCTCTGAGCAGGAACATTTTGTTGTTAACTTGGATGCAAAGTTAAGCCAACAAACAGTTGGCAACAGTGAAGCAAAAAAGGAGTAGGCAGCTTTCAGCGATTTAGTGTATAGTGCTGCATTTATTTATCTGGATCAGAACACTCACTAACACTAAGACTGGTTTGATGAAAATAATGTAGAAATTCAGAAGCTCCTAAATGAAAAATGAGAACTCCTTAAGATTTGCCAGCAGGATAGTTCATGCATCACTAAGACACATTTAATTACACCAAAAGTAAAGTACAAGTAAAGCTCTCTAGAGATACAGGATTACTGGCTCAGTAAGAAGGAGGATGAAATTCAGTTTTATGCTTATAGTAACAATACAAAGTGTTTTTATGGTGCCCTGTAGGCTATTTATGGGTCAAAGACCTACAGTGTATTTTTTTAACTTCTGGTTTACATCATTCATTTCGGCCAGATTCTGAGTTACAATTTTTCCCCCATTTTTCCCCTACCCACCACACCAGAACAGCAGTCCCACAAGATATCCCCTCATGCAATCTGCTCTCTCCCACATCTTCTCCCATACTGCCTTCGACTTTATCATTAGGGCAAGGTGAATCTCTGTGCCCCAAAGACTGCATATCTTATCTCCCAATTAGGGGCAAAACAGTATTAACAAGAGTAATTGTACATATTTAAAGCATTTAATTTTAAAACTTTGAATTTCAGATCCATTGCCTTCCTACATTGTAACCCAGTCCCTTTGGGAAGATAATCAATTCACTATGTGTTGTACATATATAGTTACACAAAACATTACCATACCAGATATATTCTAAAAGACTGCTTATATTTCCCCCCCACCCATCCCCCCCAACCTGGACCATTCCCTACTTTGATGCTGCCCCTCTTTGAAAAAGTGTACTTTCTTTTTTTTGGTTTTTTTTTAAACAAATGCTTTATTAACTTCTGTTTTACATCATTCATTTCCACCAGATTTGAGTTACAATCATTTCCCCCCCGTTATTCCCCTACCCACCCTCTCAGAATAGCAGTCCCACAAGATATCGCTTCATCCAATCTGCTCTCTCCCATACCTTCTCCCATACCCCCTTCGACTTTTCCATTAGAGGAAGGTGAATCTTTGTGTCCCAATGCCTGCACATCTTATATCCCAATTACAAAGAAAAGAGTATTGATAATAGTATTTATATATATTTGAAGCATTTAATGTTAAGACCTCGAATTTCAGATCCATTTCCTTCCTCCCTTGTCACCTATTCCCTCTGGGGAGATAAGTAATTCAGTATATGTTGTACATGTCTAGCTATGCAAAACATTATCATAGTAGATATATTGTACAAGGCTGCTTATAATTCCCTCCCACTCATCCCACCCCCCACCTGGTCCATTCCCTACATGATCCTGTCCCTCTTCTATAGTGGGTACTTCCAACCTCCCCTCCCCCCAAGGATGCCCTCCCATCCATCATCCCTCCTCTCATCCCCCTTCCCCCTATCCTGCTGCAGGTTGAGATATCCCATTTAGTATGTATGTCATTTTCTCCCTGAACCAAATTCAATGTGAATGTGGTTTTGCCTTTTTAGCCTTCCTTATTCTCCCCCTCCTTTGCAACCACTTCACCTTGCTTCTTCTACATGGGATAGTTTACCCTACCCTGTCTCTCCCCATCTCCTCTTGCCACTTTCCTCTCTCACCTCATAATTTCATCCCTTGAGTATTCTCCCTTCCCAACAAATTCAACATATGCCCTCTATCCATATATAACTGTAACCATATACACACACATTCACATATGTATTCATATGACCACACTCCCTTCTTCCATTATTTTCATAGTGAGAAAGATTTCATCAATCACAGTTATTGTTTTTCCATATAGGAATGTAAATAGTTCAACTTTGATAAGTTCCTTTTGATTTCTTTTCCATGATTACCTTCTCAGGCATCTCTTCCTTCTTGTGTCTGGATGTCAAATTTTCTATTCAATTCTGGTTTTTTCCTCAAGAATGCTTGAAAGTCCTCTATTCCACTGAATGACCATATTTACCCCTGAAACAAAATACTCAGTTTTGCTGGGCAGGTGACCCTTGGGTTCATTCCCAGTTCTTTTGCCCTCTGGAATATCCTATTCCATGCCCTTCGATCCCTCAATGTAGAAGCTGCTGGTTTCTGGGCTATTCTGATTGTGTTTCCACAATATTGAAATTATTTCTTCTTGGCTGCTTGTAGTATTTTCTCCTTGATCTGGGGATTCTGGAACCTGGCTATAATATTCCTGGGAGTTTTCTTTTTGGGATCTTTGTCAGGAAGTGATCTCTGGATTCTTTCAACCTCTTTTTTGCCCTCTGAATCTAAAACATCAGGGCAATTTTCCTTGAGAATTTCTTGAAAGGTGATTTCTAGGTTCTTTCTTTGATCATGTCTTTCAGGTAGTCCAATAATTTTTAAATTGTCTCTCCTGGATCTATTCTCCAGGTCAGTGGTTTTTCCCATGAGATATTTCACATTGCCTTCTAATCTTTCGTTTGTTTGGATCTGCTTAACAGCATCTTGATTTCTCATAAAGTCATTAGCTTCCATTTACTCCAGTCTATCTCTGAAGGAATGAATCTCCTCAGTGAACTTTTGAGATTCTTTTTCCATCTGGAAAATTCGACTTTTTTAAGGCATTCTTCTCCTCATTGCCCTTTGGGCCGCCTTTACCATTTGAGTTAGTCTATTTTTTAAGGTGTTGTTTTCCTCAGTCAGAATGTTGAGCCTCATTTCATACTTTTCCTGCATGCTTCTCATTTTTCTTTCCAATTTTTCCTCCACTTCTCTTATTTGACTTTTAAAGTCCTTCTTAAGGTCCTCTATGGCCTGCAACCTGCTCATGTTTTCCCCTGGGGCTTTTGGAGCAGGACTGCTGACCTCACAATCCTTTTCCCACTCTATGCCCCCAAAACAGGAGTCTAGGGTTGCATTTTTCAGTTTCCTTTGCCTTGGCATGTTGCCACTTAATTACTTGACTTTTGGGCTTGTTGCCACACTATGGCTTTAAGGCCAGATAGAGGAATTTTCGTCCCGAACGTGTGGGGGGCAACTTCCGTTTCTGGCAAGCTGTCAACCCACCCACTATTTTCACCGCAGATCACAATCCAGATCCAGGGAGGTTATAGCAAGAGCGATTACCCCCCCAACACTGATCGCTGGATCTCCCCACGATTTGCAGGCAAAGAGCTGGAGCTCCCTCTGAAAACTACAAAATGGAGTGTCTCCTCAGCAGCTTCTAGCCCCCAGGGGAGGGAGCCGCTGCATTCCCTAAATACCGGTCCCAAAGACCATAGGACACTAACCTCTTACTTTGTCTTAGGCATGTCTATGTTGATAATTCTGGAGTCACCACAGCTCCTGGTGTTTTGGGGTTCCTCCCCCTCTTGTACCTCTTAACATCACCCCTTAAGTATCATCCGTTCCCACCAAATTCAACCTGTCCCTTCTATACACATATACCTGTAAACATATATACACACGTTCACACATGTATTCATATGCCCATATATCCTTCTTCAATTATTTTCTTACTGAGAAAGCATTAATCCATCACAGTTATTGTTTTTCCAGGTAGGAATGTAAATATTTCAACTTTGATAAGTTCCTTTTGATTTCTTTTCCATGATTACCTTCTCAGGCATCTCTTCCTTCTTGTGTCTGTATGTCAAATTTTCTATTCAACTCTGGTTTTTGCCTCAAGAATGCTTGAAAGTCCTCTATTCCACTGAATGACCATATTTTCCCCTGAAACAAACTATCAGTTTTGCTGGGTAGGTGACCCTTGGTTTCATTCCCAGCTCTTTTGCCCTCTGGAATATAATAGTCCATGCCCTTTGATCACTCAATGTAGAAACTGCCAGGTCTTGTGCTATTTTGATTGGGTTTCCACAATACTGAAATGGTTTCTTCCTGGCTGCTTGTAGTATTTTCTCCTTGATCTGGGAATTCTGGAAACTGACTATAATATTCCTAGGAGTTTTCTTTTTGGGATCTTTTTCAGGTGGTGATCTGTGGATTCTTTCAACCTCTATTTCCCCCTCTGGGTCTAAAACATCAGGGCAATTTTCCTCTAGAATTTCTTGAAGGATGATTTCTAGGTTCTTTTTTTGATCATGGCTTTCAGGTAGTCAAATAATTTCTAAGTGATATCTCCTGGATCTATTTTCCAGGTCCGTGGTTGTTCCCATGAGATATTTCACATTGCCTTCCATTCTTTCATTTGTTTGGATCTGTTTAACAGCATCCTGATTTTTCATAAAGTCACTAGCTTCCATTTGCTCCAGTCTAACTCTGAAGGAATGAGTCTCCTCCATGAGCTTTTGAGATTCTTTTTCCATCTGGCAAATTCGGCTTTTTTAGGCATTCTTCTCCTCATTGCCCTTTTGAGCCTCCTTTGCCATTTGAGTCAATCTACTTAATAAGGTGTTATTTTCCTCAGTCAGGCTGTTGACTCTCATTTCATACTTTTCCTGAATCCTTCTCATTTCTCTTCCCAATTTCTTCCACTCCTCTTATTTGGTTTTACAATACTTCTTAAGGTCCTCTATGGCCTGTAACACACTCACATTTTCATTTGGGGCTTTTGGTGCAGGATTTCTGACCTCACAGTCCTCCTCCTGTTCCATGCTTCGATCTTCTTTGTCCCCCACATAGGAATCTGATGTTGCATTTTTCTATTTATTTTGTTTCATTTTCCTAGGCATGTTGCCACTTAATTACTTGACTTTTGGTCTTGTTGCCACAGTAGGACTCTTCCACCAGACAGTGGAGCTTCTGTCCCCAATGTTGGGGTTGTCACAACTTCCAGAGGTATCAGTTGGGAGGCCTCTGTGAGGCCTCCACACACTCTGGCAAGCTGGATGCCCACCTGAAGATCTCCACCCCAGGCCACAATCCAGATCCAGGGAGGTTAACAGGAGCAATTCCCTGCCAAGACTGATTGCTGGATCTCCCTACAGTTCGCAGGCCAGGAGCTGAAGCTGCCACTTAAGCTGCAAAATAGCATCTGTGCCGAGTCTCCTCAGTGGCTTCCTACTCCCTGGGGAAGAGGGAGTAGGAATACTCTTCCCAAAATACTCGTCCCAAAATCCATAGGACACTACCCTCCCACTTTTTCCTAGGAATATCTGTGTTGATAATTCTGGAATCGCCACAGCTGCTGGTGTTCTGGGGTCCCTCCAGCCAGCTGCTGGCTCAGCTGCCCTGGGGCTAAAACCGTGACCCGGGTGTTCCCTGGCTCAGCTTCTAGAGTGCTGTGCTGTCAGCTCCCAGGGTGCTGTGTTGGCCTTTCTCTGCTGGGCTGCTAGGCTGTCCTCAGTGGAAGGTTAGTTTCTCTGTGTAGTTCTGTGGGTACTGGAGCTCCAGAAGTTGTTCAGAGTCCACCTTCTCAATGGTTTGGAAGTGGCATGGGCTGGAGTGCCTTGGAAGTGTAGTATTTACTCTGCCATCTTGGCTCCACCCCTAGACCTATGGTGTATTGAAACTAATTAGTGCTGGTAGAGTCACATTGATTAGGGATAAAGTGTAATTGGAATGGGAACCCTCCCCTTAATATTTCCAATGTAATAACATGGAGCCCATGGTGGAAGGAGCTTGCTGAAAGGGTGGAAAAAGAAGGGTGAAATAGGAAGGAGCAGGAGAGAGGACTAGCAGAACTAGGAGCAAGCAGCACCAAGTTAGGGCAGCTAGAGTTAGAAAGGGGCATTTTTGCTTAGCAGAAGGGATTTTTTAAAGGCCTGGTGGAGGAAAGACTTGGGAATGTTGGTTTTTGCTGCATTGGTTATGTATACCAACTTCTTGGTTGCTATGATGGGTTTGGCTTTCTCGTTTGGGGTTTCAGCTTTCTGGTGTTTGAATAAATGTTTTGGTTCTGTTTTCCATGTGGAGAGTCTGTTACATCTTGTGATTTAGAACTATATCAGCATATTCATAGCTGACATGGGTGCTTTGACTATCACATTGGTCTTATATAAGGACATTATCTCAGAGAGATGGATTGAATCCTTCCATAGTATTCTCAACAGACCATCATCCATCAAAACTAAGGCAATTGACCATTTACCTCAGGTTGAAGTCAATCTCTTCCTAGCTGAAGCTCAAACTGAAGACGAGGTTTTGAATGTCATTAGGCTCCTCTCATGTGACAAAGCACCTGGTTCTGATTCTATTCCAGCTGAGATTTACAAGGTAGGGAATTTATTGCTCATACAAAAACTGAATGACATTTTCCATATTACATGGCAGGAGGAGGTTATCCTCCAGTAGTTTAAGGATGCCTCCACTGTCCATCTCTTTGGAGGGAAAGGAAATAGATTATCCTGTGACATTCACAGAGGGGTCACTCTCTCAGTCATTGCTGGCAATATTCTTGCCAGAGTTCTCCTTATTAGGCTGATCCTTCATCTGGAAGATGTTCATCTACCTGAGATCCAATGTGGCTTGAGAAACAGCCAAGGAATAGTCAATATGGTGTTTGTTGCCAGACTACTCCAGGAGAAATGCCAGGGGCAGAGCACAAGTCTGTACAGAATGTTTGTAGATCTAACCAAGGCCTTTGATACTGTTAGTAATGAGATCTTGTGGAAAATTATATCAAAATTAGTTTGCCAGAAATTCATAATCATTGTACATCAATTCCATGACACCATGCTTGCCTGCGTTCTAGATAATGGACAATGCTCTTGTGCCTTCCCAGTCACCAATGGAGTAAAACAGGGATGTGTGTTTCTTTCCACTCCTCTTAGCATAATGTTTTCAGCCACATTGTCAAATGGTTTCAATGAGGATGAACACAGCATCAAGGTCAGCTACCACACTGATGGTAAATGCTTCAATTTAAAAAGGCAACAAGACAAGACAAAAGTGGAGGACTATTGGTGCATGACTTTCCAGATGATTGTGCACTCAGTGTAACCTCTGAAGCTGAGATAAAACAAAGTATGGATCAATTCTCTGTTTGTGCTAATTTTGGCCTAACAATTAATAGCAAAATACCCAAAAATGTTTATAGCAGCTCTTTTTGTGGTTGCAAAGAATTGGAAATTAAGGGCATGCCCATCAATTGTGGAATGGCTAAACAAGTTGTGCTATATGCATTTAATGGAATATTATTGTGCTATAAGAAACGAGGAGCAGATGGACTTCATATTTACCTGGAGAGGCCTATATGAATTGATGCTGAGTGAGAAGAGTAGAACCAGGAGAAATTTGTATACAGTCACAGACACAACATATGTGTGATGACTAACTATGACAGACTGGACTCTTCTCAGCAAAGCAGTGATATAAGTCAATAACAAAAGACTCATGATGTAGTGAGAGGCCTATATCCAGAGAAAGAAATAGAAAGAACTGAGTTTGAATCCTGATTGAAGTAAATTGTTTGACATTTTCATTGTTTGGTTTTAATTCATATTTACCATATTTTCATTCCATCTAGTACAATCGGTCTTTTTAATCTGACTGATGTCTAATGTGAAAGTATTTGCAGACCCTATATGCTATTGTGGGGGTGGGGGGAGGGAGGGAAGGAAAATTTGAAACTCAAGGAACTATGGAATTGAATCTTGTAAACTAAAAATAAACAAACAAATTAATAAAAAACAAAACCAATTAATAGCAAAATTATAGGTGTTCCATCAGACAGCACCACATCATTCAAACATGGAATATTCCCTAAGGCTAATGGAGAAGTTTGGGTGCTGTGGATGATTTAACTTACCCTGCTATTGCACTTTCCAGGGATGTACACACTGATAATGACGTCGACACATACATTGTCAGAGCTATCTCAGTATTTGGGAAGGTCCAAAGGAAAGCAAGGGTGAGAAGAGGTTTTGGACTGACTACCAAAGTGAAGGTCTACAGAGACATTGTGCTAACTTCAATGCTGTATGCCTGTGAAGCCTGGACAGGCTACAAGCATCATGCAAGAAAACTGAATCACTTCCATTTTAAATGTCTTTGGAAGATTCTGAAGATCACCTGGCAGGATAAGGTACCAGACACTGAGGTCCTTACACAAACTAAAATGCCAAGTATTCAATCTCTGCTTCACAGAACACAACTTCAATGGGCTAACCACATTTTTCTAATGCACAATGTATGCTTTCCAAAAAGACTGTTTTATAGAGAGCTCACACAGAGCAAGTGTTAACATGGTGGTCAGAAGAATCAATACAAGGACACTCTCAAGAACTTTGGAGTTGATTGTGTGACATGGAAGACACTGGCACAGGACTTTTCAGCATAGACTCACATCAGAAAAGGTGCTGTGCTCCATGAGCAAAATAGAATTGAAACAGCTCAAAGGAGATGCATGATGTGCAAATTTAGAGAATCCACCCCAAATATTCACACAGATTTTTTGTGCTTAACCTGTGGTCTGATCAGCCACATTTGGACGCATTGAAACTGGACTCTAGCATAGTGATGTCATTTTGATCCTCTTTGAGAATGAAGAACAATAACCAACCAACCAACCAATCCTGCCCCACAATGTCTATCACATGAAATAGGTTGTGATTGTTGTCCACTCTTTTCAGCTGTGCTTAATTCTTCATGAACGAGATAGTGGAGTGATTTGCCAATTCCTTTTCCAGCTCATTGTATGGATGAGTAAACTGAGGCAAATGGGTTTAAGTGAGTTGTCCATTGTTATATAACTAGCAAGTATCTGTGACCAAATCTGAATTCAGGTCTTCCTGACTCCAAGTCTGGCACTCTACTTCTCCAACTAAGTGCCCCCTACAGGATATATATTTTATTTTAAATCTATGTAGACTATAAGATATATGACATGGTGCATTTATATAGACTTTGACAAAATTAAAAATATATATTTGCTTTAAGAATATTTCCTTTTTCCTTAAATGCTTTAATTTCTAACATATCCTGCAAATCACATGCTTTTATTAACAACATAGTCAGAAATTTTGGAAAGACCATGGCATGCTGGGTCCTAGAGGGGCATAAACTCCTCTACCTCCAAAAGAAATAAAATAAGAAATCTCTAAAAATGAATCAGAAAAAATGATAAAGAAAAGAAAATATGAACATCTATAAATTCTACCCAGTGTAAACCTGCACACACACACAAAATTACTTGAATAATCTGGTGATTCCCAAAAAAGACTAATATCATAAAAATGAAAAATCTAGCTAAATTAATTTACTTATTAAATTGCCTATCAAAGTACAAAAATTATCTTTCAGAGCTAGAAAAAATAACAACAAATTCATTTGGAAGAGCAAAGGGTCCAAATAATCAAGGGAAATAATGGAAAAAAAATAAATGCAAAGGAAGTTAGCCTAACCATACCAGATCTAAAATTTACTATAAAGCAGCAATCCTCAAAATTATTTGGTACTGGCTAAGGAATAGAATGGTGCATCAGAGTAATAGTTTAGGTACACAAGACACAGTAGTAAATGACTATAGTATCTGCTGTTTGATAAACCCAAAGACTGCAGGTTATGGGATAAAAACTCATTATTTGACAAAAACTGTTGGGAAAACTAGAAAATAGTTTCTTAGTAAGTAGGACTAGACCAACAGATTACAACAAAAAGTCAACAAGGGAAGTGCCTTAAAGAGCAGAATTGGTTAAATGGAAATGGAGGTCCAAAAGTTCACTGAAGAAAATAATTTCTTAAAAATTAGAATGGAGGCAATGGAAGCTAACGGCTTTATGAGAAATCAAGAAAAAATAAAATAAAACCAAAAGAATGAAAAATAGAAGACAATGTAAGATAGCTCATTAGAAAAACTACAGCCATGGAAGATTGGAGAGATAATTTAGAAATCTTTGTACTACCTGAAAGCCATTATGAAGAAAAAAAGAACCCAGACCTCATCTTTGAAGAAATTTTTAAGGAAAACTGCGCTGATATTCTAGAACCAGAACATAAAATAGAAATTATAAGAATCCATCAATCACCACCTAAAAATAATCCCAAAATGAAAACTGCCAGGAATAATATAGCCAAATTACAGATTTCCCAATTCAAGGAGAAAATATTGCAAATGCCTAGAAAGAAACAATTCAAGCATCATGCAGCCACAGTCAGCATGACATATGATTTAACATCTTCCACATTAAAGCATCAGAAGGTATGGAATATGATATTCTAGAGGGCAAAGTGGCTAATATTACATCCAAGAATCACATACCCAGCAAAACTGAGTATAATACTTCAGTGGGGAAATGATATTCAATAAGATAGAGGATTTTCAAACATTCTTTTTTTTCTAATTTTATTTTTTTAGTATACTTTTAAGAAATTTAGACAAATACAAAACCTTGAATACATATTAAGGAAAGAAAAAGAACCACTGTAAAATTAAATATCAAATACAAAAAGAAAAACATCATGTGCACAACAGAACACAGAAGAGGATTCAGAATATATTGCAATAATTTATCATTTCAAGAAAACCTATATATTAAATATTGTGTGTGATGTTGAAAGCTATCTTTTCTTCCTTGTAGGTTTTCCTTTGTTCTCTGCTCTACACTGTTTCCTTTATTCTTTTTTTCACCTTCCTCCCTCCTACCCACCAGACTAGGGCTACATTGAGCATGGATTCATTTATATATAGATAGTGATATATGAATAAATGTACACACACACACACACACACACACACACACACACACACAAACACTATGTGATTCTACTCTTAATTTTGTTTTAATGTTTGTACCTATCTTTTTTCCCCTATCTCTCCTTACACCTCTACATTACTTCTATGTTCTACCTTGCCTTTCTGTTGCTTAACCTATCCCCTGCCAGAAATCCTTCCTTTATCCTCCCATTCCTTTAAATCTAAACATCCTTCTACACACTTCTTTTACCTATTCTGCCTGTCTTCTAAAACTCCCTCCCTTATTCTCTAATTCCCCTAAATCTAAAGACTCTTCTATATTTCCCTTTTAAACCATTCTGTCACCCTCCTCTCTAAAGATCCCTCCTTTACCCTCCCCCCTTCCTATCCTCTTAGAGTTTTATTTCTTTCTAATACTAGAAGGCTTATATTCTTCTAAATGTATATGTGTTTTCCCCTCTTAATCCCATACCCAATGAAAGTACTAACCGAACTAACAGTCCCCCTCCCCCATCTAGTTCATTTTTACCATCTCTTCCTCTTGAAACTAATTTGTATAAGATAATTAGTATTTTAGCTGTTGTGGAACAGTTTTATTTTTTGAAGCCATATCATAATCAGGTCTAACTCAATTTTACTTATAAGCTACCTAATTACTAGTAATGATCTTAAAATAGTCTTCACATTTCATATACATAAAAGGTAAACATTCTCTCCTTATTTAGTCCTTTGTAATTGGTCATTGGTGCAATATATATATATATATATATATATATATATATATATATATATATATATATATATATATATGATGCATACCTTATATTTCTTTTGGCGGAAGTATGTTAAAATTTCTATTGAGTCCAGACTATTTTTAACAAAGCCCTGAAGAGAGCTCAAGGGGGCTCCCAGAGCCCATAACTCATCACAGGTATGAAGTACCTCGTCAGTTATTCTTATATTTTCTCTTCTTGATCTCTTCTTTAGATTCATTGTTATTCTTGTGAGATGTCTCACGTTGTCTTCTACTTTTTCATTCCTTATATTTTGTTATTTTTAAAATTTCTTCATCTCTTATAATTTCACTGACTTCCCCTTTCCCAATTCTAATTTTCAAGGACACATTTTCTTCCTTAAGATTCTGTATCTCAAGGGGTGGAGTCAAGTAGGCAGAGTAGAAACAGGACATGCATGCAGCTCCAGCTCCTACCTCCTCTAATTCATATAAAAATGACTCTAGACAAACTTAGGAGTTACAGAACCCACAAAATGACACAGAGAAGCTAGCCTCCTGCTGAGGACAGCACAGCAGGTTGGGAGGAAGCAGCCATCACAGTGCTCTGGGAGCCTAGCCCAGTCCCGAGCTAGCCTGAGGTTTTAGCTTCAGGGTGGGTCTGACCAACCACCAGTAGGAGGGACTTTAGATGACCAGCAGCTGTGGTGGTTTCCAGAATTATCAACACATAGATGCTAAGAAAAAAGTGAGAGCACAGTAAAGTGTGCACTTTGAGAGCCAATAGTTTGGGAGTGTGGTCTGGCCTTTATACCCTGGAGGGAGAAGCTACTGAGGTGCCACAGCCATGCAGCTGCTGCCACATGGCAGCTTCAGGTTCTGGCTTGCAGATTTTAGGGGGGTATCAAGAGACAAGTCTGAGGGGTAAGTGCTCTTGCTTTAACCTGCTTGGATATGGATTGTGGAGTAGGGTGGAGGTCCTGGGGTGCAGGAACAGATTGCCAGAGTGTGTGGAGGGTTCAGAGAGGGCAGCCAACTAATAACTTCAGTAGCTGTGAAAATCCCAGCATTTGGGATAAAGCTCCCCTGTCTGGTAGCAGAATTCTGCTGTATCAAAAGGCTCAAAAGTCAAATAATTGAGTGGCAACATGAGCAAGCAAAGGAAGCAAATCAAACAGAGCAATCCAACTTTACACTCTTATTTTGGGTACAAAAATGATGGAAGAATGGAACAGGAGGAAGACAGCAAAGTCAGATCTCCTGTACCAAAAGCTTCCAAGAAACAAATGAGCTGCTAACAGGAGACAGAGGGCCTTAGAAAGGGTTTTGAAAATCAAATAAAAGAAGTAGAGGGGAAAATGAGAAGAGAAATGAGAGTGATGGAAGCAAATTATAGGAGTCAACAACTTGACTGACGAATATAACACCTTAAAAATAGACTAAACCAGATGGCAAAAGAGGATCAAAAATGCAATGAGGAGAAGAATGCCTTAAAAAGCCAAATTTGCCAGTTGGAAAAATAATCTCAAAAGCTCACTGAAGAGAATAATTCCTTCACAATTAAATTGGAGCAAATTGAAGCTAGTGACTTTATGAGAAATCAAGATACTATTAAACAAATCCAAACAAATGAAAAAAATAGAAGGCAATGTGAAATATCTCATTGGGAAAACCCTGACCTGGAAAAGAGATCCAGGAAAGATCATTTAAAAATTATTGGACTACCAGAAAGCCATGATCAAAAAAAGAACCTAGAAATCATCCTTAAAGAAATTCTCAAGGAAAACTGCCATGATATTTTAGAACCAGAGGGCAAAATAGAGGTTGAAAGAATCCACCAATCACCTCTTGAAAAAGAAAATCACCTCCTAAAAGAAAACTCCTAGGAATGTTACAGCCAGGTTACAGAGCTCCCAGATCAAGAAGAAAATATTATAAACAGGCAGGAAGAAATTATTTGAATACTGTGGAAACACAATCTGGATAACGCAGTATCTAACAGATTCTATGCTGAGGGATCAAAGGACTTGGAATATGATATTCAGGAGGTCAAAGGAGTTGGAATTAAAACGAAAAATGATCTACCCAGCAAAACTGAGTATCATGTTTCGGGGAAAATATGATCATTCAGTGGAATAGAGGACTTTCAAGCATTCTTAAGGAAAAAAACAGAGTTGAATAGAAAATTTGACGTTCAGATACAAGGAGCAAGATAACCTTGAGAAGGTAGATAGGGAAAAGAACATAAAAAGGAACTTATCAAAGTACATATGTATGTGTGTATGTATGTATGTATATGTATACATAAATGCATATGTGTGTGTATGTGTGTGTGTATATATATATATATATGTATATATACTCCTATAAAGTATATATATATATAAAGTACATATACCCTCCTATAAAGTATATATATATATATATATATATATATATATACTTTATAGGAGGGTATATGGCATATGAATACACATGTGAGTATGTGTATATATGTTTACAAGTATACATAGATAGAGGGCACAAGACCAATTGAATAGGAAGGGATGATACTTAAAAGGTGAAATTAAGACGTGAGAGAGGCATATAATAAGAGGAGATGGGGAGAGAAGAAAATGGGGTAAATTGTCTCATATACAAATGGCAAAGGAAAACTGTTACAATGGAGGAGAAGAACAGGAAGACAAAAGGCAATGAGTCACCCTTATCCCATTAAATTTTGCTTAGGGAGGGAATGACATCCACATTAAATAGGGTATCTCATCCTACAGGAGGTTAAGGGGAAAGGGGAAGAGAGTAGGGATAATGAAAGGGAGGGAAGGCTGGGGTAGAGGGAAATTTAAAGCACCCACTTTTGTAAAGGGGAAGGATCAAAGTAGAGAATAGAATAAGTTGGGGGTGGGATAGGAGGGAGTGAAATATACTTAGTCTTTCACAATATATCCACTATGGAAATGTTTTGAATAGCTACACATATACAACCTATATTGAATTGCTTATCTTCCCAATGAGGGTGGGTGATGATGGAGGAAGGGAAAGAATCTGATATCCAAAATTTTAAAATCAGATCTTTAAAAATATATATAGGGGCGGCTAGGTGGCGTAGTGAGTAGAGTGCCGGCCCCGGAGCCAGAAGGACCTGAGTTCGGTTCCAGCCTCAGCCACTTAACACACACAAACAAAAACCTAGCCGTGTAACCTTGGGCAAGTTACTTAACCCCAATTGCCCTCCAAAAAGCAAAAATATAGACATACACACACACACACACACACACACACACACATACACATTATTATTGTTATTTTACATGTAACTGGGAAATGACATATACA
Organism: Gymnobelideus leadbeateri; assembly: GCA_011680675.1. Taxonomy (NCBI): domain Eukaryota; kingdom Metazoa; phylum Chordata; class Mammalia; order Diprotodontia; family Petauridae; genus Gymnobelideus; species Gymnobelideus leadbeateri. Next base: position 52,037 of record WOXC01009617.1, on the reverse strand, counting down.
AGCACTAGGGCATAGAGATCCACTGTGGCCTATGGGAAACCTTGAGGGGGGATCAGGGAAGATATGGGAGAGAACAGATTGGGGGAGAGGATATTCAGTGGGATAGCTCTTTTGGGGTGGTGGGTAGGGTTAAATGGGGAGAAAATTTGTAACTCAAAACCTTGTGGAAATGAATGATGTCACCTCAAAAATAAAAAGAGAGTAAAAAAATATTCTGCATCTACTTTTCTAATTGCTTGACCTCATCATAATCCTCTTGGTTTTCTTGTATTATTCTTTTTTTCCTTTTAATTTTTTCTCATTTTCTCTCATTTCACTTGTAAAGTCTTTTCTAAGTTCTTCAATGAATTCTTTTCCGGCAGGCGACACTTTGACATTACTCTTTGGTGTAGAAGAGGTTTTCTTTGCTTTATTATCCTCTCTGAAAATGAATCCTGGCCTCCTTCATTACCATGTTAGCTCTGTATAATTGGGTTATTTCTCCCTTGTCTGTGCACTTTTGGGGTAATAATTTAGTTTTTATGATCACATCTAGTCCTGGGGTAAGGAGTAAGGTGCCTCTGACCTCTAGTCCTCTTCAGTTGCCCCCTCTGACCTTGAACTAAAACCAATACCTCTAGTCTTCTATAAGTGCCCACAGCCAGCACTGTCCTAACCCCATGGCTTCTGTACTCACTTGAGGCATGCTGGTTTCTTCTCACTCCTTAGCACCTGTTGCAGTACAGCTGGATCTGGTGTCCCTTGTCAGTAGAAGTTCCCTCAATCTTCCTGGGCTCAGACTCCCAACTCCAGTCACTGTACTGGGTGTAAAAGTTCCTGTGAATGAGGCCAAGGCAATGTCTCAAACTAAATAAACCCAGGGATTGTTGTTTTTTGTTTAAGCAATTTGCCACTAGCTATTAAAACGGAGCCTTGCCTGGAGGTATTTAATTTTCACAGGTAGGAAATCTCATCCTGGGATTTTTCTCCAGGTCTTCTCTGATTTTCCAAGGGAATCCCTATTCTGTTCTTACTCTTATTTGTTTTCACAGCTCTATATTCACCCAGAGGGGCTATTTTATCTTTTTTATGGAGAGATTGAAATCTTGAGAGCTTGAAATTTTCTGACCTACTCTGCCATCTTCCCATATTCCTCTGATATTCAAGCTTTCTTAATGAAAAGACCATAGCTGAATAGAAACTTTTACTTTCAAATGCAAGACTCAAGAGAGGCATGAAAAGATTAACAGGAAACAGAAATCTCGAGACTTACTAAATTTAAACTTAGTAAGTTTCCTTACGTGGGAAGATGATCTTTGTAACTCGTAAGAACTTTCTCATAATTAGTGTAGTTGTAAGGAGTGGAGTTGAATATGGATGGATGATGTTTAAAAATAAAATTAAGGGGTGGGAGAGGAATGTAATGGAAGAAAGAGAAAGGGAGAGGTAAAAAGTGGTAAAATATTTAACATGGAACAGGCAAGAAATAGCTTTTAGAGTGGAGTGGGAGAGGGAGGAAGTGTGGTAGAATGAATGATTCTTACTATCATCAGAATTGACTCAAAGAAGGAATAACTCAGTTGGGTATAGAAATCTATCTTACCCTAGAGGAAAGTAGGAGGGAAAGGGCATAAATGAATAGTGGGTGATAGAAATCAGGACAAATTGAGTGATGTGTTAGAACTAAAAACTTGTTAAGGAGGGTTAGGGTAAAAGGAGAGAATAAAATAGATGGGGGCGGATAGGATTGAGGGAAATACAATTAACAATAGTAACATTGGAAAAAAATCAAATCACGTTTTTTTTCTGATGAAGGCCTCATTTCTCAAACATATAGATAACTGTGCCAAATTATTTGACAAACATTCCACAAATGACAAATTATTAAAAGATATCAGTTTTAAGATGAGGTTATCAATGCTGACTATATGAAAAAATAGTGTAACTCACTGTTGAATGGAGAAATTTAAATTAAAACACTTCTGGGTACTATCTTATACCTTTCAGATTAGTTAATAAGACAGAAAAAGTAAATGACAAATGTTGATGTAAATGGTAGAAAATAAAACATTAATGCACTATTTATTGGTGGAGTCATGAACTGATTCAAACCATTCTGTAGAGCAACTTGGAAGTATGGGCAAAGGGCTATAAATCCATGTATATCCTTTGACCTAACAATACCACTATTAGGTCTATATCCCCAGAGAGATTTAAAGAAAGGAAAAGGACCATTATGTACAAAAAATATTTATAGGAACTCTTTTCTGGGAGCAAATAATTAGAAATTGAGGGGATGTAAACCATTTAGAGGATGACTGAAAAAGTTGTTTTATATAAATTCTATTGTACCATAAGAAATGATGAGGAGGATGCTCTCATAAAAACCTGGAAAGACTTTCATGGCCTGATGAAAAGTGAAATGTACTGTGTGCAAAGTATTAGCAACATTGTCAGACTATAAACTGTGAATGACTTAGCCATTCTCAGCAATACTATGGTCCAAGACAACTGTGAAGGACTTATGATAAAAAAAAATGCTATCCATCTGCAGAGAAAGAATTTATGGTGTCTGAATACAGATGGAAACATACTTCTTTTTTCACTTTATTTTTCTTGTATTTTTGGCTATATTTTCTTTCACAACATGACTATTACAGATATATTTTGCATGACTGAACTTGTACAACCTTTATCAAATTGCTTGCCTTCTCAACACAGGCAGGGGGTGTGGTAGGGAGAGATGACAGGAGAGAATTTAACATTCAAAGTCTTAAAAGTGAATAACTATTGTTTTCACATGTAACTGGGGAAAATAAAAACTAAATATATAAAAAGAGATAAAAATAAAGATGAGATTTATTATCAAAATGCAAAATGCATTTGAAATTTGGTATTAAGGCAGTGTGCTAATAAATTGCATAAATCAGGAAAATTTACGTTTCGATTTGCTCCCATAAACTTATTAGCTGTATCACTGTCTCTATTTCTGTCTGTCTCTCTCATCTCTCTCATTTTTTCCCCTCTCCTCTCTCTCTCTCCTCCCTACCTTGCATGCAACTTCACAGATGCTGCCTGGTCAAAGAATCCTGTGAAGTTTTCTTGTTTTACTGTCAACAGCTCACAATTAACTCATGTAATTTACTCATTCTAAGGAGTACCCAGCTTTGGAGCTAGAAAATGACTACAGAGGCCACTCAGCCTATCCAGTAGCTAAATGAGCATCTCAGTAACCCTCAGCTTTGGTCCTCAAGCATTACCTTATAGAGTCCCCGTTAAGGGATCACAGACAATGCATTAAATATATTAACTCCTTCAGATAATGATGAAAAGTCCATGCTTCTTGAAGAATATTGACTTGGTTGTGCACTAAGGATAAGAATAAAGCTTGAAAAACAAAGTGGTAATCCCTGCCCTCCCTGAAGAATATAGTCATGAGGAACAGAATCATAACCAAGATCACCTTCATCTATAATATTATTTGTGTGTTCCTTGATCCTGCACTGACAGACAGCCATTGCTACCATCATTGAGGGGAGCAGCTCTCATGGAGAAGTGGCCTGATATTTGCTGCCAGCACCACCACCACCAACTGCAGAGGAGCTACCTCCTTTCTAGTAGCCAAAATGAAAGTAAAGCATATAATTACAATTTGTAAAAATAAGATGCAGTCAGAGCTTGACCCTATCCAACATCTGGTGAAATGTTGTCACCTCTGATCCTACCTGGATCACCCAAGTGAAGTGCCCCTTGGTCTATTCAGGCAGGAAAGGGCCCAGATTTCTCCAGGAGCTCTACCAGGCACTTTCCAAATCAGAAGGGTATGGATTATGCCCAGATTATACAAAACTCTGGAGACAAGATGTTGGATTCTGATGGCAGTACTGTATGAAACCAGGTCCCCCAGAGATCTCATGGGACAGCCCAGGGTCACAATATGAAATGCTTACAGCTCTTGGAAACAGGACTTAGTATAGAGAGATTTCTGGCTGCACCATTGGTCAGTTCTTGCCTGTCTTGAGGCCCAAACAGATCCAGCAGCCAGGACATGATACCAGTCCCAACCCGATAATCCTATAGACCTTAAATGAAAGATCAGTCTTCTATCTTCCTAAGTTCTCAGCCAGGTCCTTTTTCAAGGCCAAGAGAAGACTCACATATAGCTCTTGATCAATCTGTCCCATGGGATTGAAGAGGTCTAATCCAATGCTTGTTTTGTCTGCCCATTACTGACCTTATGCATCCAACTTAGATATTTCCCTTTCATTATTTCTTGTATTTTCTTCTCTCTAAAATGATAAGCTTCTACTAAATGGTCTTTGGGGTTCCTAACTGTTCACAGTATTAATCCTTTGTATTCCTACCTTTTTAAAACTAAAAATGAAGGGATGCCCCAGTGCAGTGGAAGGGGAGGGGAGAAATTTATTAGCTGTGTGATCTTACTAATTTCATATGTTTTGGCATAAGTTTCTTCTTCTGGAAAATGAGATAATAGTAGCACTTAACTCCCAAGGTTGTTGTGAGGATCAAATTATATAAATTGTAAAGAACTTAGCATGGTGCTTTTCACATACAAACATTATATAAATGTTAGCTATATTATTTTTATTATGGAATTACATAATACTACATTTTGAATTCAGTTGATACTGGATGCAATTGATAAATTGATAGGAAGTGATTGTTTATATAAGAAGATTCAGAAATACATTCAAAAGAACAGATATTATTTGATTATTAAAATGTTTTGTTGTTAGACTCAAGAGGGCAGAGAAAAAAGCAGCAACTTACTTGAGCTTCCCCCCAAACCCCCCCTAAAACATATAAATCATTCCATAATAATTTACTGGAGCACTTGAACCCACAAAACAACAGAGAAATAAAATTTTCCAGCCAAATGCAACACAGAAAGTGAGCAGTAAATGTCTCTCACACCTGGATAAGAGTAGAGCACAGTCCAATACATGATGTGCCAGCAGAGACCGAACCCCAACAAATCAGGAACAGGCCTTGGGAGCCACTGAAACAGGAGTAGCAGCTGCTGTTTCTGGAATTCGCATCCCATAAATGGTAAGGGAGTTGAACAACTGATCAGAAGGAGATTATATGGGTCTTTTTGCTGGCATTGAGTCAGGGCTTGTGGTTTTGCTCATATATAGATCTGGGTCACAATCCCAGGCAGTTCTGGTTTGAGGAGGAGCACTAGTATAGGAGATCTTGGAGTAGTCCTTATGGAGAAGGGACTCTCTTCACAGTTCCAGGGCAGAAAAGAGTTGTCCTTCAGAGATCAGAGCATAAATCAGGAGAATAGCAAGCACACCTCTCCCTAGATCATACCACCAAACTTACAATCCCTACAAATATTTCTTAAAATAACTGTACAACGTCTTGGAAGACTGAACAGTGCACCCTCCACCCAGGAAGCAGAGGCCTACATCAAGAAAAAGTAAAAAGTCAAGCCATATACTGGAAAAAGGAGAAAACAATAGAAAAAAATTCTGACATTAGAAATTTACTGTGGTGACAAGGAAGATCAAAATATATAGTCAGAAGAAAGTCAAAGCTGCTCCATCTAAAGCCTCTGAGAAAAATATGAATGGGTCTCGGGCCATGAAAGGACTCAAAAAAGATTCTGAAAATCAAGAGAAGTAGAGGAAAAACTGGGAAGAAAAATTGTTGGGGTCTCACTCAGCCTCTCTGAGTTCAGGTCTGTTGCAACAGAATACAGAGCTAAAAGCCATATGTGCTGATTTAATCTATGGTCAGGGCAACCTAACCTCTAGGAACTGCTGAGGCATTCAGATTGTGTGCTGTCACGCAATGTACCCTGTTACCCTGAGATGAATCTCAGGGACTAAGGGTAAATGTGAAGTGGTAAGCAAGCTGTTCTGGACACAGCTTCCCTGTTCTCTGATTGCCCCACGCACACACTTACTCTCCCTCCCTAGCTATCCAAGGGCTTTGCAAGAGCAGTTTGGGGATTTAATGGCTGAAGCATGAGGGGGCCAGGGAGAGAAATGTAACCATATGCTTGTATACTTAAAGCTGTGCCTCTCTTCATTTACACTGGCTTGACTTCTCCTTTATATGAACATGTAGGATGTGTCTCAATGCACATCAAAGGCCTTGAAGAGGTAAGACTTAACTAGAAACCCAAGCATAGATACAAAAAATGAGAGTGAATGAAAGAAAATCATGGAAAGCAAGTCAACAGCTTGGTAAAGGAGACATACACACACAAAAAAAAATACTGAAAAAAAATAACACTTAAAAAAGAACAAAAAAGAAAAAAAAACTAGGCCAAATGGGAAAAGACATACAAAAATTCACAGAACAACAACAAAACTCTTTAAAAAGTAGAATTGGCCTAATGGAAAAAGAGGTACAAAAGCTCACTAAAGAAAATAAATCTTTAAAAATTCTAATGGAGGGGGCAGAGCCAAGATGGTGGAGTACAAACAGCACTTCCAAGGTGCTCTCTACCACACAACTTCAAAATCATGTAAAAGGGGACTCTGAACAACTTCTGGAGCTCCAGCACTCACAGAGCAGCACAGAGAAGCTAACCTCCCACTGAGGACAGCCCAGCAGCACTGTAGGGAGCGGCCAGTGCAGCACTCTGGGAACTGACAGCACAGTGTTCTGGGAGCTGAGCCCACCTGAGTCGAGGTTTTAGCTCCAGGGTGGCAGGGCCAGCAGCCGGATGGAGGGACCCCAGAATACCAGCAGCTGTGGTGATTCCAGAATTATCAACACATACATGCCTAGGACAAAGTGAGAGGTTAGTGCCCTATGGACTTTGGGACCAGTATTTGGGGAAAGGGAATGGATCTGGAATTCGAAGTCTTAAAATTAAAATTTTCAAATATATGTAAATACTATTATTAATACTATTTTGCATGTAATTGGGAGATAATAGGTGCAGGCATTGGGGCACAGAGATTCACCTTGCCCTAATGGTAAAGTCGAATGGGGTATGGGAGAAAATATGGGAGAAATCAGATTTGATGAAGGGATATTTTGTGGGACTGCTATTCTGGGGTGGTGGGTAGGGGAAAAGTGGGGAAAAACTGTAACTCAAATTCTGGTGGAAATGAATGATGTAAACCAGAAGTTAATAAAGCATTAAAAAATTCTAATGGAGAAATCAGTAAACAATAAAACAAAACAAAAGAATGAAATAATAGAAGATAATGTGAACTATGTCACTGGAAAACAACTGACTTGTAAAATAATTCCAATATAAAGAATTTTAAATTTTGTGGCTATCTGAAAGTTATGATGGAAAAAAAGAGCCTAGACACCGTCTTTCATGAAATTATCAAAGAAGGCTGTCCTGATATTTTAGAACCAGAGAGTAAAATGGAAATTGAAAGAATCCATGTGATTCATGTAAAGTGACCAAAAATGAAAAATTCCAGGAATAAAGCCAAATTCCAGAGCTCCCAGGTCAAGAAGAAAATACTGAAAGCAACCATAGAGAAACAATCCAAGTATTGTGTAACCACAATCAGCATAACACTTGATTTAACACCTTCTACATTAAAGAATTAGAAGATTTAGCAAATAAAGTTCTGAGGGGCAAATGATTTAGAATTGCAAGCAAGAATCCCCTACCAAGAATCCCTTACCAAAAAGCTTTAATCCTTCAAGGGAAAAATGGACATTCAATGTAATAGAAAATTGTCAAGTATACCTAACAAAAAGACCAGAACTGAATAGAAAATTTGACTTTCAAGTACAAGACTGAAGAGAAGCACAAAAAGGTAAACAAGAAAGGGTAACCACACAGGACTTAATAAGTTTAAACTTATTACTTATATACTGATTACATTTCTACATGGGAAAATGGTACTTGTAACACATAAGAACTTTCTCATTATTAAGGCAGTTAGAAAGAGTGTATATAGATAGTGAGCACGGGTGTGAGTTGAAAATGAAAGATGATGTAAAAATTAAAAATATGGGGTGAGAGAAGAATGTGCTGGAGGAAAGAAAGGGAGAGATAGAATGGGATAAATTATCTCACAAAAAAGAGGCAAGGGAAAGTTTTACAGTGAAGGGGAAGAGGGCAAAATTGAGGGGCATTCAGTGAGCCTTACTCTCATCAAAATTGGCTCAAAGAGGAATTAACACACCTACTCAATTGAGTAAAGAAATATACCTTGCCATATAGGAAGGTAGGAGGTGAAGGGGATAAATTAAGGGTGAGTGGGTGCTTGACAGGGAGGGCTGATTAGGGGAGGGAAGTAGTTAGAAACAAAACATTTTTCAGGAGGAACAGAATAAAAGGAGAAGAATGGAGTAAATAGAGAAGGAGAATAGGATGGAGAGAAATAGAGGTAGCAAGAGTAAATGTGAAAAAAAATTCAGTAAGTTTCTGTGATAAAGGCCTTTTTTCTCCCCCCCCCCCCTTTATTAGTTTGTTTACTTTGAATTTACAAGATTCAGTTTCCAGTTCCTTGAGTTTCAAATTTTCTCTCCCTTCCTTCCCTCCTTCCTCCCCCCATGGCAGCATACAATCAGGTATAGCATCTGCAGATACTTTCACATTAGACATTGTTCAGGTTATAAAAAAGGATTGTAACAGATGAAATGAACAATGGGAAAGAGGAAACAAAACCAAGAAAGAAAAAGAATTAGAGCAGGTAATTTGCTACAATCTGCATTCAAAATCTGTTCTTACTGGTTCTTTATCTGAATGTGGACATCTCTCTCTATCATGAGTCTTATGGAGTTTACTTGTAGTCCTGAATTTCTGAGAAAAGTCTGGTCTATGAAAGTTGGTCATCACACATATGTCGTATCTGTAACGGTGTACAAATTTTTCTTGGTTCTGCACTTCTCACTCAGCTTCAGTTTGTATAAGCCTCGCCAGGTAAATGTGAAGTCCATTTGTTCTTTGTTTCTTATGGCATAATAATATTCCATTACATTCATATACCATAACTTGTTTAGCCATTCCACAATTTATGGGCTTCCCCTTAATTTCCAATTCCTTGCCACCACAAAAAGAACTCCTATAAGTATTTTTGTACATATGGGTCTTCCTCCCGCTTCTATGATCTCTTTGGTATACAACCCTAGAAATGGTATTGCTGGGTCAAAGGATATGAAATCATTTATAGACCTTGGGGAATAGTTCCAGATTGCTCTTCAAAATGGTTGTGATGAGGGAAGGGGAATCGGTTCTAAAAGGGACCCTGATCACTATCAGTGACCAGAAACCCTGCAATTCAGTCTGGAAAGAATTCACCAGGCTCAAGCAAACTTTGAAGCCGAGATTGTAAAAGTTTATTGTTGCTCTGCACAACAGAGCAGGCAAGAGTTCTTAGGGAACTTGCAAACTTAAAGAAAACATAAGCATAGTTTTTAAGGAGTCATAGTAGTAAATCAGGTATCAATAATGCTAACTAGATTAGTAAGGGTGGGATTAGGGAGGAGTTAAGGAGTGGTCAGTGCTTAAAGGAACATGCACTTTTAATATCAACTGTGCAGGGGTATTGCCCCATAATTCACTGGGAAATAGCCCAAGGGCGAACTACCTGGAGGTGTGGTTTTAGGCCTGAAATGTCACTAAGTCAACCAGCAGTCAGGGCCAACTGAGGAATGCCTAGTCTGCCACCCATCATTGTCATGTTTGACAAGATGGATGATGGGAACCAAGGCTATAGGAGACTCAGTATGGGTTTAATTGGCTAAGGAGTTAACCTTATATAGTTCATTGAAGGATTTGTGGTGCAGCTGGCCACTCTACTAGGGGAGATAACATTTGCCTAAGCTACAATGTTTATATATAATTTAGTGAAGGACTAATATGTAGCTTGTTATTGTTCCAAGCGGAGATAAACAGTTGATGAATTGTTGATGGGCAGAGTGCTAGCTGGGGGAAGGGGCAGAGTTAATGCTTTGAGGCCGGGGAAGGGGAATGTGATTTTACAGACTGGTTTTACAAATTGATTTTACAGACATAGATCCCAAAGCACCCCATTTACAAACTGATATTACAGACTGATATTACAAACATAGATTGATGTTACAAATATATATCCCAAGCACCCCCATCAGTTGGATCAGTTCACAACTCCACCATTGGTGTTACAATTATTCCACATCCTCTCCAGAATTTATCATTTTCCTGTTTTGTCATCTTAACCAATCTGACTGGTGAGATATGGTACCTTAGAGTTGTTTTGATTTGCATTTCTCTAATCAATAATGATTTAGATCATTTTTTCATATGCTTATAAATATCTTTATAAATTCTTCCTCTGAGAACTGTCTGTTCTTATCTTTTGACCATTTATCAACTGTGGAATTATTTGTATTCTTATAGATTTGACTCAATTTTCTGTATATTTTAGAAATGAGTAAAGGCCTTATTTCTTAATCATATAGAAAATGGAATCAAATTTGAAATAAAAAGAGCCATTCCCCAATTGGTAAATGATCAAAGTATGTGATTAGTTTTCAGGTGGTATATCTATAGCTATATTTAAAAAATCTAACTCAGGAGGTGGCTAGGTGGCACAGTGAATAGAGCACCAGTTCTGGAGTCAGTAAGATCTGAGTTCAAATTCGGCTTCAGATACTTTACACAAAAATCTAGTCATGTGACCTTGGGCAAGGCACTCAACCTGAATTGCCTTTCCTTTCCCCCTCCAAAAAGCAAATATATATATATATATATATATATATATATATATATATATATATATATCTCAGTTTTGTTTGGAGAAATGCAAAGTAAAACATTTCTGAGCTACTACCTCATAAGTGTTACATTGTCTAATAGAACAAAAAATGTAAGTGATCAGTTTTGGAGAGGATGTGGTGATTATGGGACATTAATTCACTGTTGGTAGAATTTTTAATTGATTCAACCATTCTGTAGAGAAATTTGGGACTAGACCCAAAGGGCTCCAAAACCATACATACACTGTAGCAATACTATTACTAGGTTTGTTTTCCAAAAGAGATTAAAAAAGCAAAAAGGGTGGGGTGGCTAGGTGGCACAGTGAGTAGAGCACCAGCCCTGGAGTCAGAAGGACCTGAGTTCAAACCTGGCCTCACACACTTAACACAAAACTATACATGTGGCCTTGAGCAAGCCACTTAATCCTAATTGCCTTTCCTTTCCCCATCAAAAAAAAGCAACAAGAAAAAGGACCAAATGAACAAAAATATTTATAAGAGCTATTTTCCAGGGACAAAGAATTGGAAACTGAGGGGATGCAAATCATTTCAAGAAGGGCTGAACTAGTTGTGGTATGTGACTATGGCAGAATACTATTGTACCATAAGAAATTATGAAGAGGATGCTCTCATAAAAACCTGGAAAGAATTTCATGGCCTGATGAAAAGTGAAATGCAGTATGTACAAAGTAATTGCAACATTGTCAGACAATAAGTGAGAATGGCTTAGCATTCTCAGCAATACAACAGTCCAAGAAAACTGTTAAAGACTTATGGTAAAAAATGCTGTCCATTTTCAGAGAAAGAACTGGTGATGTCTGAATGCAAATTCAAGTATCCTCTTTTTAACTTTTTTCCTTGATTTTTTGTCTGTTTTATTTTTCCAGCATGACTATTATGGATTTGTTTTGCTTGAGTATCCCAGGATTATCCATATTGAACTGGTTGCTTTCTCAATGGCGGGTTGACTGGGAGTGGGGATTGAGCAAAGAAGAAAATTTGGAACTCAGGATCTTGTAAACACATTAAAATTTGTATATGTAACTGGGAAAAATAAGTTAATTAACTTAAAAAACATAAAAGAAAGGGTGGATATAAAAAAGTTAGAAATATCATTTTTCCCATGTAGGGATGAAAACAGTTTAACCTTATTGAATAAAATGCTTTTAATTTTCCTTCCTTTTTGCAATTTTATCCTTCTCTTCAGTCTTCTATTTGAAGATCAAATTTGCTATTTAGTTCTGTTTTTTGATTTGTTTTGTTTTTCCAAACACAGATTCTGAAAATTCCCTATTTCATTGAATGTTCATCTTTTATTTTGAAAGATTTTGCTCAGTTCTGCTGGATAGTTGATTCTTGGTTGAAATACAAGGGACGTTGCCTTTCCGAATATCAAATTTTAAGGCCTCTGATCCTTTAATGTAGGAGCTGCCAAATCCTGCATAACCCTGACTGTTGTTCCACTGTCCTTAAATTGTTTCTTTCTGACTGCTTTTCTGACAGAAAATACTGACAGCATTTTTTTCCTTGACCTGATAATTCTGAAATATGGCTGCAATATTCCTTGTCTTTATCATTTTAGGATTGCTTTCAGGAGGTGATCAGGATTCTTTCGATGGTTATTTTGACCTCTGATTCTGGGACATAAGGGCAATTTTCCTCGATAATTTCTTGAAAGATGTTGTTCAGGATCTGTTTTTAATAATGACTTTCAGATAGACCAATGAATCTTAAAATTTCTCTCCTGAATCTATTTTCCAGGTAAGTTGTTTTTCCAGCGAGGTATTTTAGATTTTCTTCTACTTTATTTTAATCTTTTGATTTTCTTTGACTGACTCTTATACACACACACAAACACATACACACACACACACACACACACACACACACACGGACACATATACACATATATATTCTCAGTTTAATTAAACTCATAATTTTTACAAATAAGGAGAAACCAATAATGTCTGTAGCCTTGAATATGATCTGTGAATCTCTGGATGAAGAAAGAGTACTCAAATACATCTTTTATCTTATGGACATTCACTTCAGTGAATTAGATCAAAACCAAATTATGCCTGTCCATAGTTGTGCAACTCTTATCTTAAAAAAACAAAAACAACAACAACAACAACAACAACAACAAAAAACAGTTACTGTAGCAGTTCTACCCAAAATGATGAGGACCTTCCTTACTTTCCTTTGGCATTGTATAATTACTGGCATACCACTCTAGCTGTTTATTTTTACCTTGCTCTTGCCCTGTGACTAGCCCCAGATTTCTTCATGTTCTTTTTTCTTCTTGTCCAAGAGACCACAATCCCTTAATGATGTTCTTTAATTCTATTTTTCTTTGAGTTTCTTGTAGGGTATGACTTGTAATTTGTTCACAACCAATATGTGCCTCACCATTGCCAAGCTTTTTTTTTTCAACAAAGGCTTTATTAACTTCTGGTTTATATCATTCATTACTGCCAGATTTCAACTTACAATTTTTACCCATTTTTCCCCTACCCACAACCCGAGAATAGCAGTGCCACAAGATATCCCCTTATCCAATCTGCACTCTCCCATATCTTCTCCCATACCCCCTTCAACATTACCATTAGGGCAAGGTGAATCTCTGTGCCCCAATGCCTGCACGTCTAATCTCCCAATTACAGGCAAAATAGCATTAATAACAGTATTTTTATATATTTGATACATTTAATTTTAAAACTTCAAATTCCAGATCCATTCCCTCTCTCCCTTGTCACACACTCCCTCTGAGAAGATAAGGAATTCAGTATGTGTTATACATGTAAAGCTATGCAAAACATTACCATAGAAGATATATTGTAAAAGTCTGCTAATTTTTCCCATCTGCTCAATCCACCCCCCACCTGGTCCATTCCCTATTTTGATCCTGTCCTTCTTCAAAAGTGAGTACCTCCGAGGGGGCGGAGCCAAGATGTCAGAAAGGAAGCAGTAACTTCGCTGAGCTCCTCAGTCACTAAGTGTCAAAGGGTGAATCTGAGCTGATTCCGGAGTGACAGAACCCACTGGAAGACAGAGTGTGGCAGAATCCAGCCCAGGAGGTTGCCCAGTGTGTCCGAACAGGTCAAGGGCAGAGGGCGTGGGGGCTGCACAGCTCAGACCTAAGAGCAGACAAGCAGACTACAGCAGAGAGAGAAAAAGCCCCAGCCTGCAGACTTACCAAAGAAGAATCGCAGTCATCTCGCAGAGGGAATGGATCATTGGAGCCAGGTAGGGGAGTCGGGCCCCCAGTGGAGAGAGTGGCTTCTCAGGATGCATTCAGCCCCCAGCCTGGAAGTTTAGAAACTGCCTGCTTGTATAACACAGGGGCTGGAATGGCAAAGTAAATTCTAGCTGCTCTGATCCTCCCATCCCTCCTTCATGAAGCAGAAAACCCAAAGATAAGTCTCCCACCCAGATTGAAATCCCAAGTTAATGGAAATAGCCTCAGGCTTGAGAATTTCCAAGAACGGGTGTAACTGAGAAAGCCAGGACTCTTAAGAGAAGAGAGGGAGGGGACCCAACAAGCCCCACCTCACCTCACCAACAAAAGCCTACTTATAGCCCAGGGGTATAGAGGCAGAAATCTGAAGTGGTCAGACTCATCCCCACCTACACATCTACATTCCTCATTGACTTCCCTGATTTAGCCATAAACTAGCCACCCAGAGGTACTCAAAGTCAAGGATCAGGCCCCAAACTCATAGCCTGAGAAACTAAGAAACAGGAAGTCACAATGGGAAGGAAGGAAGCTGAAAAGGAGAAGGGGAAGGCAAGAAAGTCTATTCGAGCATACTATGCAGGGCAAGAACAACAAAACACACAGGAAAATATAGACTCTCTGACCACACCAGAGACCACAGAAGGAAACATGATCTGGTCTCAAGCCCAAATAGCATTCCTGGAGGAGCTTAAGAAAAATTTTAAACACCAAATCAGGGAGGCAGTGACCAACTTGGAAAAAGAAAATACCTCCGTAAAAAAAGGAATTTCAAAAACTAACCGAAGACCATAATTCGCTAAAAATTAGATACAATCAAACTGAAACTCAGAACTCTATGATGCAGCAGGAGTCAATCAAAAAAAAAAAAACGATCGAAAAATTGGAAGAAAATGTAAAATATCTCACTGGAAAAATATCTGACCTAGAGAACAGATCCAGGAGAGACAACTTAAGAATTATTGGTCTACCAGAAAGTCATGATGAAAAAAAGCAGTCTAGACAACATCCTCCAAGACATTGTCAAAGAAAACTGTCCTGAGGTCCTGGAATCAGAAGATAAAATAGCTATCACTAGAATTCACCGGACTCCCCCTGAAAGAGATCCCAAACTGAAAACTCCAAGAAATATAGCAGCCAAATTCCAAAATTACAAGATTAAAGAAAAAATTCTACAAGCAGCCAAAAAGAAACAATTCAAATATCGAGGAACTACAGTTAGGATCACACAGGACCTAGCAGCTTCTACATTAAAAGAGCGGAGGGACTGGAATTTGATATTTCTTAGGACAAGAGAGCTAGGACTACAACCAAGGATTAACTACCCGGCAAAACTGAGCATAATCTTTCAGGCAAGGAGATGGACGTTTATGAAGTAAGGGACTTCCAGACTTTCCTAATGAAAAAGCCAGAGCTCAATGGAAAATTTGATCTCCAATTACAAGACTCCAGAAGGACATAAAAAGGTAAACAAGGGTAACATAGACTCACACATGCAGAAGTGCACACACCCACACCCACAAACACATGCTCATTACTTGGGATGCAACAAGAGCAAAATGTTCACATCCCTATATGTGGAGCTGATAACTGTCAATATTCAAAATCTTTATGATTATCAGGACCGGCAAAAGGGTTATACTTAGAGGGTGTGGGTATGAATGCACTAACATGGAGTCTAAAAAAAAAAGACTCTTAAGGGGATCAAAGGTACTGTAATGGGAAAAAAGGAAAGGATGAGCTAGGAAAAGGTAAAATAAGCCATCTGAAGAGGCATCAAAACACACTATAGAAGAGGGGAAAGAAAGAGGGAGAAGAACATCATTTAAACACTATTCTCACTGGTTCTGGTTCAAAGAAGGATCAAAGTAATCAGTGAAGTTTAAGATTCTAACGTGAATAGACGCATAAATTCATTAAATAGAGGAAAAGGAGGGAGGGAGAGGAGCACTGTTTGAAATTTACTCTCATTGGTTTGGAATCAAATGGGCAGTAATTTACTCTGATAAGTATAAAAATTTATTGTGTCCTATAGATAGTGGGAGGGTAAGGGGGGGTGAAAAGGAGGAGACTAAAGGGAGGGATAAGAAGGGAGGGAAATAGTAGTAAGGGGAGAGGGTAGGTTAAGAAGGGGGGTCACTAGGTGGGAACACTGAGGGAGGGGGCAGTCTAAAGGGAAAACGTCAAGGAGAGGAAGGGAGAAGGAATAAACAAAAACATAAACAGGGGAGGGAATAGGATGGAAGGGAAGAGACAGATAGTCATCATTACTGTGAATGTGAATGGGATGAACTCTCCCATAAAACAGAGGCAGATAGCAGAATGAATTAAAAACCACAATCCTACAATATGCTGTCTTCAAGAAACACATTTGAAACAAAGGGATACCCACAGGGTAAAGGTAAAAGGTTGGAGTAAAATTTATTATGCCTCAGTTAAAGTTAAAAAAAGCAGGGGTAGCAATACTTATCTCAGATAAAGCAAAAGCAAAAATAGATCTAATTAAAAGAGATAAGGAAGGAAACTATATCCTACTAAAAGGCACCATTGAGAATGAAGCAATATCACGACTTAATATATATGCACCAAGTGGTATACCATCCAAATACCTAGAGGAGAAGTTAAAGGAATTAGAGGAAGAAATAGATAGCAAAACTATACTAGTGGGGGACCTTAATCTCCCCCTCTCTGAACTCGATAAATCTAACCTCAAAATAAACAAGAAAGAGATTAAGGAGGTGAATAGAATCTTAGAGAGACTAGATATGATGGATATCTGGAGAAAACTGAATGGGGATAAAAAGGAATTTACTTTCTTTTCAGCAGTACATGGTACATACTCAAAAATAGACCATGTACTAGGGCATAAAAACCTCACAATCCAGTGCAGAAAGGCAGAACTCTTAAGTGCATTATTCTCAGATCATGATGCAATAAAAATTAAATGCAATAAAGGGCCAGGGAAAGATAGACTAAAAACTAATTGGAAATTAAACAATTTAATCCTAAAAAATTGGTGGGTCAAAGAAGAAATTATAGAAACAATCAATAATTTCATTCAAGAGAATGATAATCATGAGACAACATACCAAAATTTCTGGGATGCACTAAAGACAGTTCTCAGGGGAAGTTTTATATCCCTGAGTGCATATTTAATTAAAGCAGAGAGAAGGGAGGTCAATGAATTGGACATGCAATTGAAACAGTTAGAAAAAGAACAAATTGAAAATCCCCAATTTAGTACTAAATTAGAAATATTGAAAACCAAGGGAGAGATTAATAAAATTGAAATTAAGAAAACTATTGAATTAAGAAATAAAGCTAAGAGCTGGTTCTATGAAAAAATCATCAAAATTCATAGACCCTTAGTCAATATGATTAAAAAAAAGAAAGAAGAAAACCAAATTATGAGTATCAAAAATAAAAAGGCGGAATCTGCCTCTAATGAAGAGGAAATCAAAATAATAATGAGGAATTATTTTCCCAATTGTATGCACATAAATATGACAATCTTAGTGAAATGGATGAATATTTACAAAATCACAAATTGCCCAGATTAACTGAAGAGGAAGTGAATTACCTAAATAATCCCATCTCAGAAAAAGAAATCAAACAAGCCATCAATGAACTCCCTAGGAAAAAATCTCCAGGGCCAGATGGGTTCACTAGTGAATTCTATCAAACATTTAAAGAAAAATTGATTCCAATACTCTACAAACTATTTGGAAAAATTAGTGAAGAAGGAGTCCTACCAAACTCTTTCTATGACACAAATATGGTACTGATTCCTAAATCTGGAAGAGATAAAACAGAGAAAGAAAATTATAGACCAATCTCCCTCATGAATTTAAACGCAAAAATTCTAAATAAAATATTAGCCAAAAGACTCCAACAACTTATCACAAAAATAATACACCCTGATCAGGTAGGATTCATTCCAGGAATGCAAGGATGGTTTAATATTAGGAAAACCATTAATATAATTGAGCATATCAACAATGAAACTAGCAGAAACCACATGATCATCTCAATAGATGCAGAAAAGGTTTTTGACAACGTACAACATCCATTCCTATTAAAAACACTAGAGGTAGAAACAGCTCGTCCAAGCCTCTCTGCCCCCAGATTCTCCACAAACTATGTAAAAAAGGACTCTGAAAAACTTCTGGAGCCCCAGCACCCACAGAACAACACAGAGAAGCTAACCTCCCGCTGAGGACAGCCCAGCACCCTGCAGGAAGGACCAGCGCAGTGGTCTGGGAGCCGGCAGCGCGCAGAGCGCAGAGCACAGGAGCTGAGCCGAGCCGAGCCCAGGTCCACGAGCCGAGGTTTTAGCCCCAGGGCGGCAGGGCCAGCAGCCGGCTGGAGGAACCCCAGAACACCAGGAACTGTGGCGACCCCAGAATTATCAACATAGACTTGCCTAGGACAAAGTAAGAGGTTAGTGTCCCATGGACTTTGGGACCTGTATTTGGGGAATGCGTCAGCTCCCTCCCCTGGGGGCTAGAAGCCACTGAGGAGACACGCCATTGTGTAGTTTTCATAGGCATTTCCGGCTCCCAGCCTACAAATAGTGGGGAGATCCAGCGATCAGTCTTGGGGGGTAATCGCTCTTGCTTTAACCTCCCTGGATCTGGATTGTGATCTAGGGTGGAAGTTGTGGGTGGGTTTACAGCTTGCCAGAAACGGAAGTTGCCCCCCACACGTTCGGGGACGAAAATTCCTCTAGCTGGCCTTAAAGCCATAGTGTGGCAACAAGCCCAAAAGTCAAGCAATTAAGTGGCAACATGCCAAGGCAAAGGAAACAGAAAAATGCAACCCTAGACTCCTATTTTGGGGCATAGAGCGGGAAAAGGACTGTGAGGTCAGAAGTCCTGCTCCAAAAGCCCCAGGGGAAAAACATGAGCGGGTTGCAGGCCATAGAGGACCTTAAGAAGGACTTTAAAAATCAAATAAGAGAAGTGGAGGAAAAATTGGAAAGAGAAATGAGAAGGATGCAGGAAAAGTATGAAATGAGGGTCAACAGCCTGACTGAGGAAAAACAACACCTTAAAAAATAGACTAACTCAAATGGCAAAGGAGGCCCAAAAGGGCAATGAGGAGAAGAATGCCTTAAAAAGTCGAATTTGCCAGATGGAAAAAGAATCTCAAAGTTCACTGAGGAGATTCATTCCTTCAGAGTTAGACTGGAGCAAATGGAAGCTAATGACTTTATGAGAAATCAAGAGGCTGTTAAGCAGATCCAAACAAACGAAAGATTAGAAGGCAATGTGAAATATCTCATGGGAAAAACCACTGACCTGGAGAATAGATCCAGGAGAGACAATTTTAAAAATTATTGGACTACCTGAAAGCCATGATCAAGGAAAGAACCTAGAAATCACCCTTCAAGAAATTCTGAAGGAAAACTGCCCTGATGTTTTAGATCCAGAGGGCAAAATAGAGGTTGAAAGAATCCACTGATCACCTCCTGAAAAAGATCCAAAAAGAAAACTCCCAGGAATATTATAGCCAGGTTCCAGAATGCCCAGATCAAGGAGAAAATACTCCAAGCAGCCAGGAAGAAACAATTTCAATATTGTGGAAACACAATTAGAATAGCCCAGGACCCTGGAAGCTTCTACACTGAGGGATTGAAGGGCATGGAATATGATATTCCAGAGGGCAAAAGAGCTGGGACTGAACCCAAGGGTCACCTACCCAGCAAAACTGAGCATTTTGTTTCAGGGGAAAATATGGTCATTCAGTGGAATAGAGGACTTTCAAGCATTCTTGAGGAAAAACCAGAGTTGAATAGAAAATTTGACATCCAGACGCAAGAAGTAAGAGATGCCTGAGAAGGTAATCAGGGAAAAGAAAGCAAAAGGAACTTATCAAAGTTGAACTATTTACATTCCTATATGGAAAAGCAATATCTGTGACTGATGATATCTTTCTCACTATGAAAATAATGGTAGAAGGGGGTGTGGTCATTTGAATACATATGTGAATGTGTGTGTATATGGTTACAGTTATATATGGATAGAGGGCATAGGTTGAATTTGTTGGGAAGGGAGAATACTCAAGGGATGAAATTATGAGGTGAGAGAGGAAAGTGGCAAGAGGAGATGGGGAGAGACAGGGTAGGGTAACTATCTCATGTAGAAGAAGCAAGGGGAAGTGGTTGCAAGGGAGGAGGAGAATAGGAAGGCAAAAAAGGCAAAACCACATTCACATTGAATTTGGTTCAGGGAGAGAATGACATACATACTAAATGGGATATCTCAACCTGCAGCAGGATAGGGGGAAGGGGATGAGAGGAGGGATGATGGATGGGAGGGCATCCTTGGGGTGAGGGGAGGTTGGAAGTACCCACTATAGAAGGGGGACAGGATCATGTAGGGAATGGACCAGGTGGGGGGTGGGATGAGTGGGAGGGAATTATAAGCAGCCTTGTACAATATATCTACTATGATAATGTTTTGCATAGCTAGACATGTACAACATATATTGAATTACTTATATCCCAAGAAGGAATGGGTGACAAGGGAGGAAGGAAATGGATCTGAAATTCGAGGTCGTAACACTAAATGTTTCAAATATATATATAAATACTATTATTAATACTCTTTTGCCTATAATTGGGAGATAAGATGTGCAGGCAGTGGGACACAAAGATTCATCTTCCTCTAATGGAAAATTCGATGGGGGTATGGGAGAAGGTATGGGAGAGAGCAGATTGGAGGAAGCGATATCTTGTGGGACTGCTATTCTGGGAGGTTGGGTAGGGGAATAATGGGGGGAAAATGATTGTAACTCAAAACCTGGCGGAAATGAATGATGTAAAACAGAAGTTAATAAAGTATTTGTTTAAAATAAAAAAAAAATTGATGAAAAAAAAAAAAACACTAGAAAGTATAGGAATAAATGGAGCCTTCCTTAAAATAGTTGCTAGCATCTATTTAAAACCATCAGCAAGTATTATATGCAATGGAGATGAACTAGATGCCTTTCCAATAAGATCAGGAGTGAAACAAGGGTGTCCACTATCACCCCTCTTATTCAATCTGGTGCTAGAAACACTAGCAGTAGTAATTAGAGAAGAAAAAGGAATCAAAGGAATCAAATTAGGCAAAGAAGTGACCAAGCTGTCACTCTTTGCAGATGATATGATGATATACTTAGAGAATCCTAGAGAATCAAGGAAAAAAACTACTTGAGACAATAAATAAATTTGGCAAAGTTGCAGGATATAAAATAAAGCCACATAAATCCTCAGCATTCCTGTACATCTCTAATGAAACTCAACAGCAAGAGATAGAAAGAGAAATCCCATTTAAAGTCACTGTAGACATTATAAAATATTTGGGAATCTACTTGCCAAAACAAACCCAGAATCTATATGATCACAACTACAAAACACTTCTCACACAAATAAAAACAGATGTAAATCGTTGGAAAAATATCAATTGTTCGTGGCTGGGTCGAGCTAATATAATAAAAATGACAATTTTACCCAAACTAAACTATATATTTAGTGCCATACCAATCAATTTACCAAAAAACTACTTTGTAGAGTTAGACAAAATAATAACAAAATTTATTTGGAAATACAAACGGTCTAGAATATCAAGGGAATTAATGAAAAGAAATGCTAGGGAAGGTGGACTAGCTATGCCAGATCTTAATCTGTATTATACAGCAGTAGTCATCAGAACTGCTTGGTACTGGCAGAGGTGTAGAGTAGTGGATCAATGGAATAGATTAGGTGCAGGAGACCCAGCAGTTAATGAATATAGTAATCTATTGTTCCATAAACCCAAAGACCCCAGTTTTTGGGATAAGAATGCACTATTTGACAAAAACTGCTGGGAAAACTGGAATACAGTATGGCAGAAAGTGGGCATAGATCACTGTCTAAAACCATATACGAAAATCAAGTCGAAATGGGTGCATGATCTAGGTGTAAAGGATGATACTGTAAGCATTTTGGGAAAGCAAGGAATAGTTTACCTAAAGGATCTGTGGAGAGGGGAAGATTTTAGGACCAAACAAGAATTAGAGAGCATTATAAAATGCAAAATCGATAATTTTGATTACATTAAATTGAAAAGATTCTGCACAAACAAAGCCAATGTGACTAAGATCAAGTGGGAGGTGGGAAATTTGGAAAAAATTTTTACAACTTGTGTCTCTGATAAAGGACTCATTTCTAAAATTTATAGAGAACTGAGCCAAATCTATATGAATACAAGTCATTCCCCAACTGAGAAATGGTCAAAGGATATGAATAGGAAGTTTTCAGAGAAAGAAATTAAAGATATCTATAAGCATATGAAGAAATGCTCTAAATCACTATTAATTAGAGAAATGCAAATCAAAACAACTCTGAGATACCACATCTCTCCAGTCAGATTGGCTAAGATGACAAAACAAGAAAGTGAAAAATGCTGGAGAGGATGTGGACAAATTGGAACACTGTTACATTGCTGGTGGAGTTGTGAACTTATCCAACCATTCTGGAGAGCAATCTGGAATTATGCCTATAGGATTATAAATAATTTCATACCCTTTGACCCAACAATACCACTTCTAGCGTTATATCCCAAAGAGATCATAGATGTGGGAGGAAGACCCATATGTACAAAAAAAAATTTTAGCAGCCCTTTTTGTGGTTGCAAAGAATTGGAAACTAAAGGGGTGCCCATCAATTGGGGAATGGCTAAACAAGTTGTGGTATATGAATGTAATGGAATTTTATTGTGCTATAAGAAACGAGGAGGTGTCAGATTTCATAATTACCTCGAGAGACTTATACAAACTGATGCTGACTGAGAAGAGTAGAATCAGAAGAAATTTGTATACAATCACAGACATACCATATCTGTGATGACCAACTATGACAGACTGGACTCTTTTCAGCAATGCAGTGATGTACGTTAATCCCGAATGACTCAAGAAAGTGAGAAATGCGCCATCCAGAGATATAACTATTTAGAACTGAGCCTGAATCCTGATGGAAGCAAACTAAATGATCTTGTTCTTCTCAAAAAAAAAAAAAAGTAAGTACATCCAACATTCCCTCGCCCCAGAATGCCCTCCCCTCCATCAGTCCCCCTCCCATCCCCCTTCCCCCTGATCTCTTGCAGGGTAAGATATCCCATTTAATATGTATGTCATTCTCTCCCTGAGCCAAATTCAATGAGAATATGGTTTTGCCCTTTTGCCTTCCTGTTCTTCCCCTCCCCTGCAACCTACTTCCCCTTGCCTCTTCTACATCAGATAGTTTACCCCACCCCCTCTCTCTCCATCTCCTCTTGTCACTTTCCTCTCTCACCTCTTAACTTCACCCCTTATGCATGATCCCTTCACACCAAATTCGACCTGTGGCCTCTATCCATGTATACTTGTAAACATATATATATATATATATATATATATATACATTCACATATGTATTCAAATACCCATATACCCTTCTTCAATTATTTTCATACTGAGAAAAGTTTCATCAGTCACAGTCATTGTTTTCCCATGTAGGAATGCAAAGAGTTCAAATTTGATAAGTTCCATTTGATTTATTTTCCCTGATAACCTTCTCAGGTATCTCTTCCTTCTTGTGTCTGGATGTCAAAATTTCTATTCAACTCTGATTTTTGCCTCAAGAATGCTTGAAAGTCTTCTATTCCACTGAATGACCATATTTTCCCATGTAACAAAAACTCAGTTTTGCTGGGTATGTGATTCATGTTTTTTTTTTTTTAATAGATTGAAGTATATTTTTTCTTTATTTTTCTTGGGATTTTTTTTTTCTTTCACAATATGGCTAATAGAATTTTTTTTTAAATGACAAATGCTGGAAGGGTTGTGGGAAAACAGGTTCACTACTGCACTGTAGGTGGAACTGTGAACCAGTTCAACTATTCTAGAAAGCAATCTTGAACTATATATATATATATATATATATATATATATATATATATATATATATTTTTTTTTTTATTTGAAACATTTAATGTTAAGACCTCGAATTTCAGATCCATTTCCTTCCTCCCTTTTCACCCATTCCCTCTGGGGAGATAAGTAATTCAGTATATGTTGTACATGTCTAGCTATGCAAAACATTATCATAGTAGATATATTGTACAAGGCTGCTTATAATTCCCTCCCACTCATCCCACCCCCCACCTGGTCCATTCCCTACATGATCCTGTCCCTCTTCTATAGTGGGTACTTCCAACCTCCCCTCACCCCAAGGATGCCCTCCCATCCATGATCCCTCCTCTCATCCCCCTTCCCCCTATTCTACTGCAGGTTGAGATATCCCATTTAGTATGTATGTCATTCTCTCCCTGAACCAAATTCAATGAGAATGTGGTTTTGCCTTTTTTGCCTTCATGTTCTCCCCCTCCCTTGCAACCACTTCCCTTTGCTTCTTCTACATGAGATAGTTTACCCTAACCTGTCACTCCCTATCTCCTCTTGCCACTTTCCTCTCTCACCTCATAATTTCATCCCTTGAGTATTCTCCCTTCCCAACAAATTCAACCTATGCCCTCTATCCATATATAACTGTAACCATATACACACACATTCACATATGTATTCATATGACCACACACCCTTCTTCCATTATTTTCATACTGAGAAAGATATCATCAGTCACAGTGATTGCTTTTCCATATAGGAATGTAAATAGTTCAACTTTGATAAGTTCCTTTTGATTTCTTTTCCCTGATTACCTTCTCAGGCATCTCTTCCTTCTTGTGTCTGGATGTCAAATTTTCTATTCAATTCTGTTTTTTTCCTCAAGAATGCTTGAAAGTCCTCTATTGCACTGAATGACCATATTTTCGCCTGAAACAAAATACTCACTTTTGGTGGGTAGGTGACCCTTGGGTTCGTTCCCAGCTCTTTTGCCCTCTGGAATATCATATTCCATGCCCTTCAATCCCTCAGTGTAGAAGCTGCCAGGTCCTGGGCTATTCTGATTGTGTTTCCACAATAT
The DNA here is from genome assembly GCA_011680675.1 of Gymnobelideus leadbeateri. Taxonomy (NCBI): domain Eukaryota; kingdom Metazoa; phylum Chordata; class Mammalia; order Diprotodontia; family Petauridae; genus Gymnobelideus; species Gymnobelideus leadbeateri. The sequence continues at coordinate 27,141 of WOXC01009617.1, read as the reverse complement.
TGAAATTGTTTCTTCCTGGCTGCTTGTAGTATGTTCTCCTTGACCTGGGGATTCTGGAACCTGGCTATAATATTACTGGGAGTTTTCTTTTTGGGATCTTTTTCAGGAGGTGATAAGTGGATTCTTTCAACCTCTATTTTACCCTCTGGATCTAAAACATCAGGGCAATCTTCGGACCTGGGCTCCGCTTGGCTCGGCTCCTTATACTCTGCGGAGTAGAAACAGCTTGTCCAAGCCACTGTGCTCCCAGGTTCCCCCCAAACTATGTAAAAGGGGTCTCTGAACAACTTCAGGAGCCCCAGCACCCACAGAACGAGACAGAGAAGCTAACCTCCTGCTGAGGACAGCCCAGCAGCCCTGCAGGAACGACCAGCACAGCGGTCTGGGACCTGGCAGCGGGCAGTGCACAGAGCGCAGGAGCCGAGCCCAGGTCCGCGTGAGCCAAGGTTTTAGGCCCAGTGCGGCAGGGCCCACAGCTGGCTGGAGGAACCCCAGAACACCAGGAGCTGTGGCGACTCCAGAATTATCAACATAGACATGCAGAGGACAAAGTAAGAGGTTAGTGTCCTATGGAATTTGGGACTGATATTTAGGGTATGCATTGGCTCCCTCCCCTGGGGGCTAGAAGCTGCTGAGGAGACACGCCATTTTGTAGTTTTCAGAGGCGGCTCCAGGTCTTGGCCCGCCGAACTGTAGGGAGATCCAGCGATCAGTCTTGGCGGGTAATCGCTCTTTCTTTAACCTCCCTGCATCTGGATTGTGATCTAGGACCACATTCACATTGAATTTGGTACAGGGAGAAAATGACATACATACTAAATGGGATATCTCAACCTGCAGCAAGATAGGGGGAAGGGGGATGAGAGGAGGGATGATGGATGGGAGGGCATCCTTGGGGGGAGGGGAGGTTGGAAGTACCCACTATAGAAGAGGGACAGGATCATGTAGGGAATGGACCAGGTGGGGGGTGGGATGAGTGGGAGGGAATTATAAGCAGCCTTGTACAATATATCTACTAGGATAATGTTTTGCATAGCTAGACATGTACAACATATACTGAATTACTTATCTCCCAAGAGGGAATGGGTGACAAGGGAGGAAGGAAATGGATCTGAAATTCGAGGTCTTAACATTAAATGTTTCAAATATATATAAATACTATTATTAATACTCTTTTGCTTGTAATAGGGAGATAAGATGTGCAGGCATTGGGACACAAAGATTCACCTTCCTCTAATGGAAAAGTCGATGGGGGTATGGGAGAAGGTATGGCAGAGAGCAGGTTGGAGGAAGCGATATCTTGTGGGTCTGCTATTCTGGGAAGTTGGGTAGGGGAATAATGGGGGGAAAATGATTGTAACTCAAAATCTGGCGGAAATGAATGATGTAAAACAGAAGTTAATAAACCATTTGTTAAAAAAAAAATAAAAAGTGATATTCCACATCTCATTGCCATGTGACCACATCATAAAAGTGTTTTTCTTGAAAAGATGGGCCTTTGATTTCCTAGTAAGCTTGGAGTCAGAAGAGTTTGGCAATTTCCTGAACGTTATCCAGACTGATCTACTCTTGTTCAAATATGGGCCCAGCAAATTATGTATATATCCTACATGCAAACTTACATTTACTAATTATCTACCTTCTTCATAATAATATGTTGCCAAATTTTTCTGATATCTCCAAAATGAGATATTTGAATGTAAGGCAGCAAGGAAGAACGTAAGAAAAGGAAAAGCACTGTATATGCTAGATAAATGAATTATATATGTTTTTTTTTTTAATTCAGTATTCATATTTTCTCACTCCCTCTTTTCTTAGGGCTTCTCTTTTGGAAGTTACTGGTGTAAGAGTTACTTACAACCTTGCATTGTTTTTTTTGCTAGGGCCACTTACTTACCAGCACTAAGGGTGAGCAGAGTAGGTAGTTCAGGATAGAACTCCATTTATTGATTCTTTGGACAAGGTTTTTATAGAGCAAAGACAAAAAAGAAAATATAACTCTAGTTTTCTTATTGCTGTTTAATATAGGAGATATAGCTAATTTATCAGTATCTTCAATGTAACAAAATATTTCTAATCTAATAAGAATTTAACCTCTTCTAAGCTGAAATCCTAGAACAGGGCAGAACCTTTGATCTCAGCACTCAGGTAACTTCTTTTAAATATAGCCACATCAGAAAGGAGAATCCAGGAGCCAGCTTCAAAAGGCTGCATCACAGTGCATTTCCTTTGGAGCCAGCTATCAAGATTTTACCTGAGTCCTAGATCAAGCCTTTTTGGCACCCTACATATTCCCACTTTTTTGACAGAAGTTTAAGGGCATGAAAGTTAATGCCTAAAGCCTGGATATTACAAGACATTGTTCGTATAATACATGGTCCAAATATACAAAGGATTATTACAATGATTAGTATAGGAAGCAAATGTATACTAAAAGCTAATACATTCTGGGGGTGGGTAGGTGGCACAGTGAGTAGAGCGCCGGCCTCGAGTCAGGAGGACCTGAGTTCGGATCTGGCCTCAGACACTTAACCCACACAAACAAAAACCTAGCCGTGTGACCTTGGGCAAGTTACTTAACCCCAATAGCCCTAAAAAAGGGGCGGCTAGGTGGTGCAGTGAGTAAGAGCGCCAGCCTCGGAGTTGGGATGACCTGAGGTCAAATCTGGCCTCAGAAAATGAGCACCCACACTAAATAATGACTAGCCGTGTAACCTTGAGCAAGTTACTTAACCTCAATTGCTTAAAAAAAAAAAGCTAATACATTCTGAAATGGAGGGATTTTTTTCAACATGTCAATAATTGCTTTTGCAACTCTTTCTGCATCAAACCCAGGGATATCACTATGTTCAATATCTTCAATAATCTGATGGGAAGCTTTTGTTTCCATGGTGATATTGGAATCATGCCAAACACCAAGAAGTTGGGCACAATTTTTGTCCCCAAAAACATTAGAATCAGAGCTAATATATGGTAAAGGAGTTATAAAAATATATGTATATTTATAATCAGATCTAAGTAACAGTTGAGTTTTTAATGCTTTTGACTTATTGCCTAAGTACAATATAATTGTTGTAATAAATTGATCTTGTACAAAAGATGCTTGTCTATATCATGTTGTGTCTTAAACGCTACAAAAACATTTTTTGATAATTCATTAATATATTGTGCAGTTTGGATTTCTCTTTGTAGAGGAATGGCAGACACAGAGGTTAAAATTATCAATAATATTAGGGCCATGAATCTAGTAGCAAAAAATCTAACAGACATTTTCCCTCCTTTTTTTAAGAAATCAGAAATTTGGTGTAATGCATATCCCCTTGACATTTGATACCAAGCATAACTTAAATTAATTGGAAAAAAGCAAATGAAGGCTGTTCAACAATTACTACAACAGAATCTCTAACATATATATAGTACTCACATATATAATTGTATTCTTTATACAAAGAATATGTATATAATATTATATAATATATATATATATACATATTTAATTGTACTCTTCATATATATTACAGTATATATAAGTATATATATTATATAAAATATATAGAGAGAGTATATATATTAGAGTATATATATATTGGAGTGTATATATATATATATATATATATATATATATATATATATATATATATATATATAGAGAAAGAGAGAGAGAGAGAGAGAGAGAGAGAGAGAGAGAGAGAGAGAGAGTACAATTAATACAAGTAACAGTCCATACATAAGAGTTATACATAGATAGGTGTATCCATGATTACATTGGAGAATGAGTCTGGCCTTAAGTGTTTCTAACTAGTCTGGAGATGCATGACTGAATGTTCCAACAAATTGATTTTATAAATTATGTCTTACCTATAGATTCTCAAGTTAACATGCTTTACCAATTGAGCAGTTTGTATTTCACTTAGTAAAGAGATAGAAGACACAGTTGCTTATATTAAGAGGAAGTCTATGGCTATTAGTCCCATGATGAAAAAGTCCAGAAATCATTCTTTTTTGTGACTTGAGGTGCAGGTTCCCCAGAAGTTAGATATTGTGTAAGGGGATAAGTTAAGCAATTAAAGTTTAGGAGGAGCCAAGATGGCGGAGTAGAAACAGTTCATCCAAGCCACTCTGCCCCCAGATTCCCCCCAAACTATGTAAAAGGGGACTCTGAACACCTTTTGGAGCCCCAGCACCCACAGAAGGACACAGAGAAGCTAACCTCCCACTGAGAACAGCCCAGCAGCCCTGCAGGAAGGACCAGCACAGCGGGCTGGGACCTGGCAGCGCACTGCGCGCAGAGCACAGGAGCAGAGCTGAGCCCAGGTCCCCGTGAGATGAGGTTTTAGCCCCAGTTCAGCAGGGCCAGCAGCCGCCTGGAGGAACCCAAAACACCAGGATCTATGGCGACTCCAGAATTATCAACATAGACATGCAGAGGACAAAGTAAGAGGTTAGTGTCCTATGGAGTTTGGGACCTGTATTTGGGGAATGCGTCAGCTTCCGCCCGTGGGGGCTAGAAGCCACAGAGGAGACACGCCATTTTGTAGTTTTCAGAGGCAGCTCCACCTCCCGGCCTGGATGCTAACTGTAGGGAGATCTGGCGATCAGTCTTGTGGGGGTAATCGCTCTTGCTTTAACCTCCCTGGATCTGGATTGTGATCTAGGGTGGAAGTTGTGGGTGGGTTTACAGCTTGCCAGAAAGGGAAGTTGCCCCCCACACGTTCCAGATGAAAATTGCTCTATCTGGCCTTAAAGCCATAGTGTGGCAACAAGCCCAAAAGTCAAGCAATTAAGTGGCAACATGCCAAGGCAAAGGAAACAGAAAAATGCAACCTTAGACTCCTGTTTTGGGGGCATAGAGGAGGAAAAGGACTGTGAGGTCAGAAGTCCTGCTCCAAAAGCCCCAGGGGAAAACATGAGTGGGTTGCAGGCCAGAGAGGACCTTAAGAAGGACTTTAAAAATCAAATAAGAGAAGTGGAGGAAAAATTGGAAAGAGAAATGAGAAGGATGCAGGAAAAGTATGAAATGAGAATCAACAGCCTGACTGAGGAAAACAACACCTTAAAAAATAGACTAACTCAAATGGCAAAGGAGGCCCAAAAGGGCAATGAGGAGAAGAATGCCTTAAAAAGTCGAATTTGCCAGATGGAAAAAGAATCTCAAAAGTTCACTGAGGAGATTCATTGCTTCAGAGTTAGACTGGAGCAAATGGAAGCTAATGACTTGATGAGAAATCAAGATGCTGTTAAGCAGATCCAAACAAATGAAAGATTAGAAGGCAATGTGAAATATCTTATGGGAAAAACCACTGACCTGGAAAATAGATCCAGGAGAGACAATTTAAAAATTATTGGACTACCTGAAAGCCATGATCAAAGAAAGAACCTAAAAACCACCCTTCAAGAAATTCTCAAGGAAATTTGCCCTGATGTTTTAGATCCAGAGGGCAAAATAGAGGTTGAAAGAATCCACTTATCACCTCCTGAAAAAGACCCCCCCCCCCAAAAAAAAAACTCCCAGGAATATTATAGCCAGGTTCCAGAATCCCCAGATCAGGGAGAAACTACTCCAAGCAGCCAGGAAGAAACAATTTCAATACTGTGGAAACACAATCAGAATAGCCCAGGACTTGGCAGCTTCTACACTGAGGGATTGAAGGGCATGGAATATGATATTCCAGAGGGCAAAAGAACTCGGATTAAAACCAAGGGTCACCTACCCACCAAAACTGAGTATTTTGTTTCAGGGGAAAATATGGTCATTCAGTGCAATAGAGGACTTTCAAGCATTCTTGAGGAAAAAAACCAGAATTGAATAGAAAATTTGACATCCAGACACAAGAAGGAAGAGATGCCTGAGAAGGTAATCAGGGAAAAGAAATCAAAAGGAACTTATCAAAGTTGAACTATTTACATTCCTATATGGAAAAGCAATAACTTTGACTGATGATATCTTTCTCACTATGAAAATAATGGAAGAAGGGGGTGTGGTCATATGAATACATATGTGAATGTGTGTGTATATGGTTACAGTTATATATGGATAGAGGGCATAGGTCGAATTTGTTGGGAAGGGAGAATACTCAAGGGATGATATTATGAGGTGAGAGAGGAAAGTGGCAAAGGAGATGGGGAGAGACAGGGTAGGGTAAACTATCCCAAGTAGAAGAAGCAAGGGGAAGTGGTTGCAATGGAGGGGGAGAATAGGAAGGCTAAAAAGGCAAAACCACATTCACATTGAATTTGGTTCAGGGAGAGAATGACATACATACTAAATGGGATACCTCAACCTGCAGCAGGATAGGGCGAAGGGGGATGAGAGGAGGGATGATGGATGGGAGGCCATCCTTGGGGGGAGGGGAGGTTGGAAGTACCCACTATAGAAGAGGGACAGGATCATGTAGGGAATGGACCAGGTGGGGGGTGGGATGAGTGGGAGGGAATTATAAGCAGCCTTGTACAATATATCTACTATGATAATGTTTTGCATAGCCAGACATGTACAACATATACTGAATTACTTATCTCCCAAGAGGGAATGGGTGACAAGGGAGGAAGGAAATGGATCTGAAATTCAAGGTCTTAACATTAAATGTTTCAAATATATATATATATATATATATATATATATATATATATATATATATATATATACTAATATTAATACTCTTTTGCTTGTAATAGGGAGATTAGATGATTAGATATGCAGGAATTGGGACACAAAGATTCACCTTCCTCTAATGGAAAAGTCGATGGGGGTATGGGAGAAGGTATGGGAGAGAGCCGATTGGAGGAATTGATATCTTGTGGAACTGCTTCTCTGGGAGGTTGGTTAGGGGAATAATTGGGGTGGGGGGGAATGATTGCAACTCAAAATCTGGCGGAAATGAATGATATAAAACAGAAGTCAATAAAGCATTTGTTTAAAAATAAATAAATAAATAAGAAAAAAGATTAAAGTTCCATTAGATGGCATCATCATCCTATGAAAAGTTTGGATGCCAAGCTCCTTCTTCTTGGGTTTTCCTCTTCCTCCAAATTCTGCTTGTGTGAGGTGAGTCGTAGAACACTGTCAAACATTCTGAGTTGACATCCTCACAATGACTGAAAAAATATAAGCACAACCTCACCTCCACATAATTAAGGGGCAGGTCCTTTCCATCTCTTTATTTGGGGACCTCTCCACTGAAATTATTCTACTGATGTGTACCCATTTTCAGTGATGCTTAAAAACTTTAGGGTGGATAAGGAAATAACTAATTCCCTTTGTGGTGTATTGCTCCAAGTCCCCCACGCCCTTTAATTTTTTTTTTTTTGGTAAATAGATTTTAATATCTTTATTACATCTGTCAAGTATAATATGTATACATTTGTCAGCAGCAGCAGCAGAGTCGGTAGCAGCTAAGGTAGAGGTGGAGGCACAAACCCCTTTTTGAGCCAGCCAGAATTCCTGCTAAGGACTCTTGTTGGGGACTGCCAGGGACCGGAACTGCAGGGGGCTGGAGCTGTTGTGAGCACACTTCCTGGACGCTGAGAAGTTGCTGTGAGTGGGGAGAGAAGGACCTTTGCCTGAGGTAGCCTGTTCTTTTTTGAAGGCTTAAGAATGTGGTTGTTTACGACATTAACTACTTGTGCCAATTTCATAACTACATTGATGGCTTTGACTTTCTGGTTTTGGGACTCAGTTATTTGGTATTTTAATAAATTCCCTGGCTTTATCCCCCATATAAAGAGCCTGATATATTTTGTGATTAATAACCACATAAGCCTATTTATAATTGCCATAGGCATAGAGAATATTGCATTGTTTATATGAAACATTTAATTTTAAAACTTCAAATTTCAGATCCAATTCTTTACTCCCTTGTTACCCACTCCCTTTGGGAAGATAAGCAATTCAGTATGTGTTGTATTTACAAAGCTATGCAAAACATTACCATAGTATATGTATTGTAAAAGACTGCTTATATTTCACTCCTGCCCATCCCACCCCACACCTGGTCCCTTCCTTACTTTGATCCTGCCCCCCTTTGAAAGTGGTTCCTTTCAACCTCTCCTCCCCCCAGAATGCCCTCCCATCCATAATCCCTTCTCTCATCCCCCTTCCCCCAATTCTCCTGCAGGGTGAGATATCCCATTTAATATGTATGTCATTCTCTCCCTGAGCCAAATTCAATGAGACTATGGCTTTGCCCTTTTGCCTTCCTGTTCTTCCCCTCCCTTGCAACCACTTCCCCTTGCCTCTGCTACGTGAGATAGTTTACCCTACCCTATCTCTCCCCATCTCCTCTTGCCACATTCCTTTCTCACCTCTTAACTTCACCCCTTAAGTATCATCCCTTCCCACAAAATTTGATCTGTGCCCTCTATTCATATATACCTGTAAATATATATACACACATTCACATATGTAATCATATGTCCATATACCCTTCTTCCATTATTTTCATACTGAGAAAGTTTCCATCGGTCACAGTTATTGTTTTTACATGTAGGAATGTAAAGAGTTCAACTTTGATAAGTTCCTTTGGATTTCTTTTCCCTGATTACCTTCTCAAGCATCTCTTACTTCTTGTGTCTAAATGTCAAATTTTCTATTCAACTCTGTTTTTTTCCACAAGAATGCTTGAAAGCCCTCTACTCCACGGAGTGACCATATTTTCACCTGAAACAAGATACTCAGTTTTGCTGGGTAGGTGATTCTTGGTTTTAATCCCAGCTCTTTCGGCTTCTGGAATATCATATTCCATGTCCTTCAATCTCTCAGTGAAGAACCTGCCAGGTCCTGTGCTATTCTTATTGTGTTTCCACAATATTGAAATTGTTTCTTCCTGACTGCTTGTAGTATTTTCTCCTTGATCTGGGAATTCTGGAATGTGGCCATAATATTCCTAGGAATTTTCTTTTTGGGATCCTTTTCGGGAGGTTATTGGTGGATTCTTTCAAACTCTATTCCCACTTCAGGGCAATTTTCCTTGAGAATTTCTTGAAGGATGATTTCTAGGTTCTTTCTTTGATCATGGCTTTCATGTAGTCCAATAATTTTTAAATTGTCTCTCCTGGATCTATTTTCCAGGTCAGTGGTTTTTCCCATGAGATATTTCACATTGCGTTCTATTCTTTCATTAGTTTTGGATCTGTTTAACAGCATCTTGATTTCTCATGAAGTCACTAGCTTTCATTTGCTCCATTCTAACTCTGAAGGAATGAATCTCCTCAGTGAGCTTTTGAGATTCTTTTTCCATCTGGCAAAGTCGGTGTTTTAAGGCATTATTCTGCTCATTTCCATTTTGAGCCTCCTTCGCCATTTGAGTCAATCTACTTAGTAAGGTGTTATTTTCCTTAGTCAAGCTGTTGACTCTCATTTCATACTTTTTCTGCATCCTTCTCGTTTTTCTTCCCAATTTTTCCTTCACTTCTCTTATTTGGTTTTTAAAATACTTCTTAAGGTCCTCTATGGCCTCTAACCCATTCACATTTTCATTTGGGGCTTTTGGTGCAGGATTTCTGACCTCACTGTCCTCCTCGTATTCCATGCTTCGATTCTCTTTGCCCCCAAAATAGGAGTCTAATGTTGAACTTTTCTGTTCGTTTTGTTTCCTTTGCCTAGGCATGTTGCCACTTAATTACTTGACTTTTGGGATTGTTGCCACAGTAGGAGTCTGCCACCAGACAGGGGAGCTTCTGTCCCAAACCTTGGGGTCTTCAAAACTTCCAGAGTTATTAGCTGGGTGGCCTCTGTGAAACCTCCACATGCTCCAGCAAGCTAGATACCCACCCCAAGATCTCCACCCCAGACCGAAATCTAGATCCAGGGACGTTAAAGCAAGAGCGATTACCCCCCAAGACTGATTGCTGTAACTCCCTATAGTTCGAAGGCCAGGAGCTGAAGCTGCCACTGAAGCTGCAAATTTGAGTCTGTGCTGTGTCTCCTCAGCCACTTCTCACCCCCAGGGGAAGAAGCTGAAGCATTCTCCAAATAGTGGTCCCAAAGTCCAATGAACAATCACCTCTCACTTTGTTCTAGGCATATCTGTGTTTATTCTGGAATTGCCACAGCTGCTGGTGTTCTGGGGTCCCTCCTGTAGGCTGCTGGCCCTGTCGCCCTGGAGTTAAAACCACAACTCAGGCGGACCTTGGTTTGTCTCCCAGAGCTCTGCGCTGGTGGTTCACTGCTAGCTGTGCTAGCCATGCCCAGAGCACTGAGCTAACAGCTCCCTCCAGGGATGCTGGGCTGTCCTCAGTGGGAGGTTAACTTCTCTGTGTTGTTCTGTGGGTGCTGGAGCTCTAGAAGTTGTTCAGAGTCGACCTTTTACATGATTTTGAAATGGTGTGGGGGAGAGAGCCTTGGAAGTGCTGTTTGTACTCCACCATCTTGGCTCCCCCCACCCCCCTACATAGTATCTTGTTTTAGGGGAAAGCATCATTCTAAAAAAGTCAATTCTTGAAGAAATGACAACATTAAAATTAAATTAGAGGCTTCTAGTAATACTCTGAACGTTTTCTTTCCTATTTCTCATTCACCTTAAATTGTTTTTAAGTCACAGTTATGGTAGATTGTTAACCTTGAACATAAAAGGAATGACAATGCTGACATATGTCTGAAAAAACAAAATTTTCTTTTTAAATTCAAGAAAACAGCTTTCATGTTCAAATTGCTTAGATCATACTTTTAAACTGTGTTTGACTATACTTACCTCATTCCAAATGTCAGTATGTGCAAATTCTTATGATCATAAATATTTGGCAGTTCATTTTCTCAATTCATATTTAGCTTTAAACAGCAAGGATTACCCAGCCTTCAAAGTTACCAATACAGAAGTATATGAGGAAAAATGTTCATTATTACATGAATATATTGTAATTTTTAAAGGCAGGATAATGAGTAACATCTGTCCAAAGTTTATTAGGTTTTAAACTTCTAGGATTAATAGTGGTGGCTGAGCAGGAGGAGGTGGCTAATAAATTTGTATCATTAATTTATCAGCAATAGCATATCCTTTATGAATTGTTCCAGGAAGAGCTGTGTGAGAGTACATGTGATAAATAGAAAAAATGACTTTCTATTTCTTACCACTTCTTGTAACTATAAAAATAATTGATATAACTCTATCATTGGAATACATATTTGCTGTTTCAATGTTCTTTACAGTACAAAAATATGTAATATCTGTAAAAATGTTAAAAGGTTGAGGCTGTTCTTTTATAAGACATACAACAGCAAACATTTCATTCTTTTGGGTAGATGAAAAAGGAGCAGAAATAACTTTTAATTTAAGGTGGAAAGAAATATGTGGCAATATATTTATTCGTAGCATCAATGAAAGTGTTGTCTGACTTTAAAAGAGGAGAAAAGGATGGTATTTGAGCAATGACCCACTTTTGATTGGAAATAAGTTGTAAAATAGGGTATTTGTTTGTTTTATCTAAAGGTCCCTGATACATGGTTAGCAAACTTTGCCAGCAAGGATCTTGTTGATTAGCATTTCAATTTGGGCTTAGAATAAGGTTTAATAATATGGGTAGGGGAGAAACTGAGATGGTAATTACACATTATATTTTGTTTGGGTTTTAGGGAAAGGGAGGCTTGGGTCTCCCTTCAGAGTGTCAAAAAAGTGATTGATCTGGTGTGTTGCAACCTTAAGATGTGGATGAATTCAATTTATATCTCCAAATTTTTGTAAGTCATTTAAAGTCTACAAGTTATCTCTTTGAATTTCTATTTTTTGAGGCTCAATAATTTTATCTCTCATTTTATGTTCTAAGTAATTGTATAGTAGTTGCAACTGTATCTTATCAGGGGCTATGACTAACTCGTATTGAGATAGACTAACCTGAGTGGTCTGGAGTATTTGTTGTAAAACTACTTTTGAAGGATGTGCACACAAGATGTCATCCATGTAATGGATAAGATATGCTATTTTTTATCCCTTGTGGGAAGATCTTCTATTGATACTGCTGATGGAGAGTTCTGAACTTAATTGATGGAAGGGAAAAAGCCAAATCCTGACAATTGTCTATATGTAATGGAATCATATAAAAACAATCTTTTAAATTGATTATCCACAATGGCCATTCTTTTGGAATCATAGAGGGAACAGGGAGGCCTGGATGAAGGGCTCCCACATTCTCAATCCTTTCATTTTTTGCTCAGAGGCAAGTGAGCATTCTCTATTTTCCTGACTTTTTCTTTATAACAAAAACAAACTTTTTACATTGAGTTTTATTAGAGCTAAGTTGGTGTAAGATGACCTTAAGTAATATCAATCCCCCAAAGAATTATTAACGAACTAAATTCCTAGATAGTTGCAGAATTCTTAGATATCAAAAAGTGTTATAGCCAAAAATATATATATAGTTTTGAATTTCAAACAGTTAAGAAGCAATCATAATTTTAGAATCCCTTTAGACAATGGGAATATCTTTTTTTTAAACAAATGTTTATTAACTTCTGTTTTACATCATTCATTTGTGCCAGATTTTGAGTTACAATTTTTTCCCTGTTTTTTCCCTACCCACCATACCAGAATAGCAGTCCCACAAGATATCACTTCCTCTACTCTGCTCTCTCCCCTATCTTCTCCCATACCCCCTTCAACTTTTCCATAAGAGCAAGGTGAATCTCTGTGCCCCAATGCCTGCACATCTTATCTCCCAGTTATATGCAAAAGAGTATTATTAATAGTATTTATATATATTTGAAACATTTAATTTTAAGATCTCGAATTTCAGATCCATTCCCTTCCTCCCTTGTCACCCATTCCCCATGAGAAGATAAGTAATACAGTATACGTTATACATGTCTAGCTATGCAAAACATTACCATAGTAGATATATTCTACAAGGCTGCTTTTAATTCCCTCCCACGAATCCCCCCCCCCACCTGGTCCATTCCCTACTTGATCCTGTCCCTTTTCTATAGTGGGTACTTCAAACCTCCACTCCCACCAGAATGCCCTCCCATCCATCATCCCTCCTCTCATCCTCCGCCCCGATATTTTGCTGTAGGTTGAGATATCCCATTTAGTATGTATGTGATTCTCTCCCTGAACCAAATTCAATGAGTATGTGGTTTTGCCTTTTTGCCTTCCTGTTCTTCCCCTCCCCTGCAACCACTTCCCCTTGCCTCTTCTACATGAGATAGTTTAACTCCACCCTCTCTCTCCCCCTCTCCTCTTGCCACTTTCCTCTCTCACCTCGTAATTTCACCCCTTAAGTATCATACCTTCCCAACAAATTCAACCTATTCCCTCTATCCATGTATACCTGTAAACTTATATACACACATTCATATATGTATTCATATGACCATGCACCCTTCTTCCATTATTTTCATACTGAGAAAGGTTTCATCAGTCACAGTAATTGTTTTGTCATGTAGGAATGTAAATAGGTCAATTTTGATAAGTTCCTTTTGATTTATTTTCCCTGATTACCTCCTCAGGCATCTCTTGCTTCTTGTGTCTAAATGTCAAATTTTCTATTCAACTCTGGTTTTTGCCTCAAGAGTGCTTGAAAGTCCTCTATTACACTGAATGACCATATTTTCCCCTGAAACAAAATACTCAGTTTTGTTGTGTAGGTGTCCCTTGGGTTCAGTCCCAGCTCTTTTGCCCTCTGTTATATTGTATTCCATGCCCTTTGATCCCTCAGTGTAGAAGCTGCCAGGTCCTGTGCTATTCTGATTGGGTTTCTACAATATGAAAATTGGTTCTTCCTGGCTGCTTGTAGTATTTTCTCCTTGATTTGGGAATTCTGGATCCTGGCTATAATATTCCTGGGAGTTTTCTTTTTGGGATCTTTGTCAGGAGATGATCAGCGGATTCTTTCAACCTAATTTCCCCCTCTGGGTCTAAAACATCATGGCAATTTTCCTTGAGAATTTCTTGAAGGGTGATTTCTAGGTTCTTTCTTTGATCATGGCTTTCAGGTAATCCAATAATTTTTAAATTGTCTCTCCTGGTTCTATTTTCCAGGTCAGTGGTTTTTCCCATGAGATATTTCACATTGCCTTCTAATCTTTCATTTGTTTGGATCTGCTTAACAGCATCTTGATTTCTCATAAAGTCATTAGCTTCCATTTGCTCCAGTCTAACTCTGAAGGAATGAATCTCCTCAGTGAACTTTTGAGATTCTTTTTCCATCTGGCAAATTCGACTTTTTAAGGCATTCTTCTCCTCATTGCCCTTTTGGGCCTCCTTTGCCATTTGAGTTGGTCTATTTTTTAAGGTGTTGTTTTCCTCAGTCAGGCTGTTTACCCTCATTTCATACTTTTCCTGCATCCTTCTCATTTCTCTTCCCAATTTTTCCTCCACTTCTCTTATTTGATTTTTAAAGTCCTTCTTAAGGTCCTCTATGGCCTGTAACCCACTCATATTTTCCTTTGGGGGCTTTTGGTGCAGGATTTCTGACCTCACAGTCCTCTGACTGTTCCATGCTTCGATCCTCTTTGCTCCCAAAATAGGAGTCTAATGTTGAATTTTTCTGTTTATTTTGTTGCCACTTAGTTACTCGACTTTTGGGATTTTTGCCACAGTAGGACTCTGCCAACTGAAAGGGGAGCTTCTGTCCCAAACGTGTGCGGTCACAACTTCCATTTCTGGCAAGCTGGATATGCACCCCACAACCTTCACCCCAGACCACAATCCAGATCCAGGGAGGTTAAAGCAAGAGTGATTACCTCCCTAGACTGATCGCTGGATCTCCCTACAGTTCGAAGGCCAGGAGCTGGAGCTTCCACTGAAAAATACAAAATGGCATCTCTCCTCGGCAGCTTCTAGCCCCCAGGGGCAGAAGCCGACCCATTCCCCAAATACTGGTCCCATAGTCTCTAGGGCAGTAACATCTCACTTTGTCCTAGGCATGTCTGTGTTGATAATTCTGGACTTGCCACAGCTGGGGTCCCTCCATCTGGCTGCTGGCCCTGCTGCCCTGGGACTAAAACCAAGCCTCACACGGACCTGGGCTCAGGTCTCCGAGCACTGCTGGCTCCCAGAGCACTGTGCTGGTCCTTCCTGCAGGGCTGCTGGGCTGTCCTCAGTGGGAGGTTAGCTTCTCTTCATCGTTCTGTGGGTACTGGAGCTCCAGCAGTTGTTCAGAGTCCCCTTTTACATAGTTTGGAGGTGATCTGGGGGGAATGTGCCTTGGATTTGCTGTTTCTTCTCAGCCACCTTGGCTCAGCCCCTGACAATTGGAATATCTTAAGGTGAACCTTAAGTAGTCTGTATAAATTTCTGTACATGATCTAATTTTAGGTGAAAAATAATATTAGATTTCCCAGTATGTTAACACAAAAGAGTTCATATCCTTTACTGATTACTTAGTCTAATCATAGAAATTAGGTCTAGGAAGGAAAAAGTAGGTATATGTGATTTAACTATAGTATTAACTGCTTTTTATCTTAAACAGTAATTTTCACATATCACAGCTTAGAGCCAATTACATTTAATTTTATTCTCATAAAGCTGTAATAAACAATAAAAACCTACTAGGACTTTAATTATAAGATATTCCATTTAACATTTTTCTTTCTCAAATTTAAACTTATTCTGGTGTAAATACAAGTCGTTTAAATTCTTATTCATCTTTTGCAACTTCTTAGCAAGTTAGGTTCATTATTTAAGAACTACATAACTAAAACAAGTTCTTTTCCCAATCAGATGACTTTGCCTATCAAGATAGTTTCCAGGCACCTTGACATTATTACAAAATAAGAGGAATTGATATAGACCAGGGGCTGAGTAATGACCCTGCTTTGTCAAATCTCATTCATGCAGGAACAATGTAATAATGTTTTCACCCAGTTTCCTTTTTTCCAATACATTAATTAATTAACTATTTTAGATTTATCATTAAAACATTAAAATAATTAATTTTATAAGTTCCCTAACTGATAGCCACATTAGTTTAGCTGCAGCACAAACAATAAGCTTCAGATGACATCTGTTGTATTCCTAGATCACACAAAATTATTGATAGAAGGATGGTCTATCTTACCCAGTACAGATAACTGCTGGCTTTTTTACCTCCTGGGAGGTACTTCCAGGCTTTCAGCAGCAGGAGCTCAGGGCCATCACCCACAGCCCCTCAGGGTAGGTGATGCCCCTCCCCTCTCCTTCCTTTTGTCAGGTGGCAGAAGGTGAATTTGCAGGTGGTGGGGGAGGGTTAGACTCTTTTTTCCTAATCTAATCTGGGATGAAAGGAGTTAATAGAAAAAACTCCAGGGCTGTTTACAATTGGACTAAGATACCTTCTTAACTCAAGGAATGGGCACTGTGACCTCCTTTTTCAACTACAGGTAAAGTTGTAAATACCTGTTTTTTTATATGGAAGATATAAACATTATAAGAAAGGGTTTAGCAGAACTGATAAAGTGACAACCCTTTTATGCAAATTTTTTCTCTATCTTTTTTAGTTTCAATAAAAATTATATTAAATTATGTTTTATCTAACACTATTTCTGGCTAATAATGAATATTAAACTTTTACTATATAATAGAATTGTACTACAATTTAGAAAGACCATAATAACACAATGACATTATGATATTAATTGTATTTCCAAATCATACATGCAAAAATATTGATAGAGAATTATGATTATTAAGTGCAGAGGCTTTTCTCCTCGGAGTTATAGAGCCTGAATTGTGAATTCAGGGGTAAGAAAGGAGAGATTATTGTGCTTTCCTAGAACTGTGGGCTGCAGTGTGCCCCAAGATGTTGTCAATGTGGCCTTTGATGTAATTTGTATGCCCCCTTCCCTTAGCCATATTGGGGAGGGTAACTCAAATTCCCAGATTATTCTTCAGCACTCCCTTTTAATCTGATCTGTGAAAGAGACTTTAATTTTTTTTATAAAATATTTTTAGCTAAAATAACTTGTATTTCAGTAAACTTCAGTGCTGTATTTATTGCTTTAAATTTTTCTTTGAAAGTGAAAGTTGTTAACTTGCCAGTTACAGGTATGGAGACTCTGGACAAAGTTCTAATGGTGCCACGTCTCCTTTTTCCTGTATTGGAGAGTCCAAAACTTTGCCTCTGAAGTTTTTCTTTTTCAGATCTATGTATATTCTCCACTTGCCTTAGTGCCAAATAGTATAATAAATTCTGACTTATCTTTAGCATAACACTTTTCACTTTTCACAATTCCAAAAATAACCAGAATAAATTCAATTGACTTTCACTTTCATCCTGATACACAAAACTTTTCTCTTTTAGGTGAAGCAGAAAAATGGTTAAATACTCTTTAGTCTGCCTCTTTGATCTGAGGAGGGAAAAATCCCTTTTTATTTTTTTATGGCTTTCCCTGCAATAAAATTTGGCCAGAGTAAAATGGGGGGAAAGAGATTTTCAAGCCTTAAAACTTCTGTTCACAGTTTTCATGCAAATAGTTTATTTTTTCTAATTCTATCCTGATACACTTTGTATTCTCTTTGACTTGCTATTACCATCATATTATAAATACTGTGTGAAGACAGCTGATTCACACTGAATTGTTTCTGCCACCTTTGACACATTCATTTCTAATGTTAAACACATGTTTAATATATTCCATAGAAAAAAAAAGGCAGAAAAGGAAAATGTCGGGTTCCTTCCTCTATTAATTTCTCACTCATCTGTCTTTCTACTGCACCACCCTTTGGACCTAGGGACAACAATGTTCCACACACACACTAAAAACTCATCTAACCATTCTTTCATAATAGTAAACCCCCTTTCTTTCACTACTTTCTTTAATACTTGAAGATATTGCTTCTGATCTTTAAAATGTTAGAAAGCTTGAAAATCCCTATATCAGTCTGGTGAAATAGAATGACTAAGAAAAGATTGACTGAAAAAGTTCCCTTACCCTTTGTACTTGTGACTTGTGGAGCTCTTTCTGCATGTAAGCGAACTTCTTTCAGGTTCCCATGTACCCCACATAGAGCACCATTTGCTGGGGGCCACTTAGTTATAAGCACTAAGTATGAGCAGAGATGTGATCAAGAATGAACCAATCCATGTGTCTAGTTTACGATAGAACTCCAATTATTGAATCTTTGGACACGGTTTTTATAGAGCAAAGAGACAAAAGGAAATGTAACTCTAGTTTTCTTATCACTGTTTAGTACAGGATATTTAGGTAATTTATCAGTATCCTGGATGTAACAAAATGTCTCTAATCTAAAAACAATATAACACCTTCTGGCTAAAATTCTACTACAGGGCAGAGCCTTCGATCTCAGCACTGAGGTAACTTCTTTTAAATGGAACCACATCAGAAAGGAGAATCCAGGAGGCAGCTTCAAAAGAACATGTCACAGAGGATTTCCTTTGGAGTCAGATAGAAAGATTTTGTCTGAGTCCTGGATCAAGCCTTTTTGGTTCCCTCCAGTTGTTCTTCAGTCGTTCAGTTGTATCCAACTCTCCATGATCCAGTGAATCATAGCATACTGATGCTATCCATGGAATTTTGTTGGCAAAGATACTGAAATAGTTTGCCATTTTCTCCTCCAGTGGTTTAAGGAGAAAAGAGGTACATGATTTACCCAGGGTCACACAGATAGTAAGTATCTGAGGCTAGATTAGAACTTAGGTATTCTTGATTCTAGAGCTCTTTATCTACTGAGCCCTCTAGCTGCCTCATAACCTAGCATATTTTCGTCTAAAGGGAAACTCATTCTTTTCATGAGTTTAATTATTATGATTATACATTGTTACATCCTATTATCTGTCAATTTTTTATTACTTTTGTTGCTTTTCAAATATAACACTGGATCATCATGAAATATGTTACAGGCAGCATGTCTAATCTTGTCCCACATAACTTTCAGTATATATATTACCTTTCATAACTTTTGAAACTTGGGAGTAAGAGAGCCCCTACTGTTGAACATATCTTAACACAAAATGTGTATCATTTTTTATAATTTTTCATGGGTCACCTATTTTCCTGATAGGCCCAAGCCTGTGTGTCTTGCATTTTCTGACATTTTCCAGGCTAAGTAAATACTGCATATCACTCTGTCTTGATTCAGGGTCATTGCATTGCACAAAATAGATATTTTGAAGTAAAATGAAATTAATCACAAATTAATCAGGAGTGAAATAAATGTATATTTTAAAATACTTAGGAGGATTGTTACAGTGAATTTGATAAAGTTTTATATTTTTTGCAATAGAAAAATGGTTAATTTTGAGTAAAATTATTCCTCAGGGTGCTGGCAAGATTTTTCTCTGTAATTAAATATATTGTTTGTCTTTCTCATTTGCAATTTCTTGAGAGTAGTGTGTTTGTAAAAACAATTAGTAATGTTAAAAATATATTCAAAAGCATCAAAGTGGTACTCTTGCCTTCCAAATTTATCCTTTTCCCATTAAATCTGGTATGGTTTCAGATATCTTGATACTCCTAAGAGGTTCATTCATCTTTCAGTGTGCTTGGTCAGATATGGAAGTGTTTGCTTGTTTGTTTATTCAGGCTCTTAAACTGAGAGTATCTGTGAGTAGATAATTCACTGAAAATGTTTTTCATTTTTCATTTTTGAAAACAAAAAAACTGAGAAAGTGAATTTTATAAAGTTTACTTACATGTCATCTAGCTTTAGGGAAATTTTGTGGGAAAAATATGTTTATGGATGTGAAAACATGTTATTTATAAAAAAAAATTAATTCCTGTTTTCCAAAATTGAGGTCCTGCTTCCAAGGAAAGATTGAGAAATTGGTATCTGGTTTATTAATCACCTGTGGACTATGTGTGTAGCACAGAAACAAAATTCCTTTTTTTATGAAGACATTAATACATAAAATATTTAAATGTATATATTTATATTATATATAATTATATGTACATAAATCACATTTATATGCATTAATATGAACAAAAGTTTTTCAGTATTAACCCTTTGAAAAGTTTGTTATAATAGAAAAAGGTTTGGAGGTCATGGTAATCTCTTTAAAATAATTTTCAATAATCATATGTACGATGCACGAGTCATTTTTTTTCCATTTCACATAAAGCTTTGAAAGGATTTTGGAATTTTTCCCACTCAATATGTACCCAATTCAATATAATCTTGACAGAACCATGATAAATCATCCCTTTATCATTTGACTTGTCTAACTTCATATCCTATGCTTCTCACACAAAATAAACCAACATTTTAGGGATTAATTTATTATTCCATACACTGCTGTCTGGTTTTCATGTAGAAACTAATGGTAGATTATATTCATTTCTAAATGTGGCAGTCTTATCAAAAGAACAAAGTCAATTCTATCTACCAATATGCACTAAAATATGCACAGAGACTACTCAAATTGATAGACCTATGTCACATCTATCTGAAGTTTAATTTTTGCTATTTTTACCACCTGATAGGCAATTTAAGGCAGATAGAATCTTCTAAGTTCTAGGATTCATTACCTATTGTGTTGAATAATCCAAGACATTTAATGAAATTATGTTAAAATCAATGTGCACACCCTAAGTTTCAATTTTCTTTTATTCATTAACTGAAATATGCATGTACAAACACACCATTACTATTAGTTTAGTGCTAATGCAGCACAATGGCCATTGAGTTCTATTTTGCTGAATATAAGGCTTCTTTAATCATTAGAGAAATCTCTACATGGTTACATGGTATAGTAGATAGGAACTACTTGGTGATCAGAAGATCTGGATTCAAATCCCAGTTTTATTGCCATGTGGCCTTAGACAAGTTTTTAATAACTTATGAGCATCAGTTTCTTCATCTGTAAAATAACGATGTCATACCAAATTAATTCTTATGCTCTATCAGCTCTCAGTACTGTAAGCTCAAATAACACATTACAAGCATAATATAGGGAAAAAAGCTTAAAATGCCATTAGTCACATATATATAAAGAAAAATATTTTTGAAGTTATTGTCTTCAGATTCATATCCAAATAGATTCATCCCCTTTTCTATGTAGTAAGCCATTAGTTGTAACAAAGATTATTTAAAATATTTCTGGACTTATGTGAGCAGATCATCAGAGTAAGCTGTAAGTCACTTCCACTCTCCATTAATGACCTTGACAACCCCACAAAATATTGCCTCAGGAAAAATGCTCGAAGATTGGAGACAGCAGAAAGACAAGGTGCAACAGGTTTTTTAGCTCATGAGGTTAGGGGGATTAACAGGAAAAGTCTCTCTTGCTGTGGCTGAGGGGGACCAATACAGGATGGAAGACACCCTGGTAAGCCCAACCTCAGCAAACCGGTGAGAGATCCTGAGCCCCATGGTGGAGCATCTGGCAAGCACCAACACCAAGAGCCTTGTGTGCCTTCACACAAAGAAGGGAACCATCAGACATCAGTGTGGAGAACCACCAATTGCGCAGTGAACAGGTGTCTACTGGGTTGAGCCTCCTCTTACTCTATTACAACCCTCAACGAGAAGGCCACCTCCAGCAGCCAGACTACCCCCAATCACAAACCTTACCCTGTGAGCTTCAGTGCAACCCTGGGAAAAGGTGGTAAAAAGCCCAATTGGTCTGAGCACATACCAGTCACCACAGCCAGCTCTAGCTAAGCATCAGGTAAGCTACAGCCTCCAGCTGCCAGAACCTGAGGCCCCAGCAAACAAAGCCAGTAACCAGGCCCCTAGTCCACAGCACAAGGAATTTGGAACAGTGCCCACTGTACCCCAGAAGCAGAGATCAACTTTAAAAGCCAGAAAAAAGGCAAACATAATGGTCAGGAAGGAATATAGAAAAACAGATTCTTATTAGGAGGACAGGGAAGATCAAAACACAAATTCAGAAGAAGAAAGCATTGTCACTATACCAACATCTGAAACCTCAGAGTGGGATATGAACTCATCTCAAACCCAAAATACCTTCTTGGAAGGGCTCAAGGAGGATTTCAAAAGTCAAATTAGAGAGGTCGAAGAAAAACCAAACAATTCTTTAAAAACAATATTGACAAAATGGGACAAAGTATGTTGAAGAAAACAACTCCTTATAAAGTAGAATTGGCTAAATGGAAAAGGAGGTATGTAATGACAAGCACAGAAGTAGTTCACACCTTGTTTCAGCTATTGAATTAACACCTTGTTTCAGTTCAAGTTTCTTTTGAGCCTTGAATCAAGTCTGTTAATAAACAGAAGTTGGAACCCCACAACCTGTGAATGATAGAACTCATGAACTCCAGCAACAGGAAGGGGAGATGGTAATGACCATATATAAGGAGAATTTTCAGGCAAGAGACAGCAAAACTGAGAAGAAAACTCTTGTGGTGGTAGAGTCAAGAAGGCAAAAACTTGTGGTATCCTGGCACTTTGTTTGTCTGTTCTGTTGGTGTTGATATTTGTGATACTTTGTACAGAATCCCTGAAACCTTACTAGAAGCCCTGAAAGAGGATTTCCAGGTTGTATGTTTTCAGAAATACTGGAGGAGGGTTTTGGAGCTCCCAGGACTTTGTTAATGATGTGTACTGACCTCTTGGACATTGTTTGTGGGTCTGTGTTGATTTCTATGTTGATGATTTTTTTGAGTTCTCAGACCTTGCTGGGGGATCTGTGTTGATTTAACAGGTAGATAGCGAATTGATGATGGTGCCAGCAATGAGTATGAATATTATTGTGGCTCTGTCAAGCTTTGTCTTCCCAGAAGCAGGGACTGTGAAGGACTTGAGGTGGACTGGACACTGTGAACTTCAATATGGAATGGGAACTGGACAAAGAACTGGACAAGGAGATGGGCAAGGAACTGGGAGCTGCCTGCCTTTGAACTCAGGTCAAAGTTGGAGCTGGAGCAATGGAAGAGGAACCATGGAAGCTGAGAGTCAGTCTTGAGTCAAGCTGAAAGAAGACTTTCCTTGGATACTGTGTATTGACTGAGAAGATTATGATCACTTAAGTGAAAAATATGTGGCCATTTTAGTAATAAGTTGTTGAGTTGTGACCTGGTGAATGCTGTATATTGACTTTCTGTGATAAGTTGTAACATTGTGAATGCTGTATTTTGATTTTCTATGAATGTTTTGCTCTGATTTATTGTTGAATAGAGAGCTCACTATACTATGTAATCAGAACACTGAAAGCTGTTCACAGCAGCAGCCCTCTGGAAAGCTGCTCATGCATGGCTTTTCAAGGTACAAAAGCTAAATGAAGAAAACAATTCATTTAAATTTATAATTGGGCAAGTAGACACTAATGACTTTATGAGGTATCAAGAATCAGTCAACCAAAATCAAGAGAATGAAAAAAAAAAACAGAAGAAAATTTATAATATCTCATTGAAAAAACAACACACCTGGAAAACTGAAACAGGAGAGATAATTTAAAAATTATTGATCTACCTTAAATCCATGATAAAAAAAAAAGAACAAGGAGAGCATCTTCCAGGAAATCATCAAGGAATACTGCCATGAGGCCCTAGAATGAGAGAGTAAAGTAGTCATCAAAAGAATCCAGGAATTTCCTCCTGAAAGAGATCCCAAATTGAAAATGCTATGGAATATTAGTCAATTTTGAGAATTATCAGGTCAAAGAGAAAATACTGCAAGTAGGCAGAGAGAGAAACAATTTAAATATTGTGGAACCACAGTCAGGAACAGGCAGGAACTTGCAGCTTCTCCATTAAAAGATTGGAGGGCTTGAAATATGATATTGCCTAAGACAAAGGAGCAAAGATTACAACGAAGGATCAATTACCCAGCAAGATTGAGCATAATAGGGGCAGCTAGATGGTGCAGTGGATAAAGCACTTGCCTTGGAGTCAGGAGGACCTGAGTTCAAATCCAGCCTCAAACACCTAACATACTAGCCATGTGACTTTGGGCATGTCACTTAATCCCAACTACCTTCCAAAAACAAACAAACAAAAAAAAAATTGAGCATAGTATTTGAGGCAAGGAGTTGGATATTCAATGAAATAGGGGACTTTCAGACCTTCCAGATGAAAAGACCAGAATCCAATGGAAAATTTGACCTTCAAATATAAGACTCAAGAGAGGCATAGAAATGTATACAGGAAAGAAGAGAGAGAGAGAGAGAGAGAGAGAGAGAGAGAGAGAGAGAGAGAGAGAGAATTTAAAGTTACTATAGACATTATAAAATATTTGGGAGTCTAACTGCCAAAACAAAACTAGGAACCATATGAACAAAATTACAAAATGCTTTTCACACAAATAAAGTCAGATCTACATAAATAGGAAAATATCAGTTTCTGATGTGTAGAATGTGTAAGCTTAATTAATATAACAAAAACAACAATCCTACCTAAATTAATTAACTTATTTAATGTCATACCAATCATACTACCAAAATTATTTTGTTTGTTTGTTTGTTTGTTTTTGTTTTTGGAGGGCTACTGGGGTTAAGTAACTTACCCAAGGTCACTCGGCTAGGTTTTTGTTTGTGTGTGCATTAAGTGTCTGAGGTCAGATCTGAACTCAGGTCCTTCTAACTCCAGGGCCGACGCTCTACTCACTGCGACACCTAGCCACCCACAAAATTATTTTTTTTATAAATAGAAAAATTAATTTAAAAATTCTTCTGGTAAAATTAAAGGTCCAGAATACCAGGGGAATTCATCAAAGAAATGTTAGGGAAGGCGGTGAAGCCATAGGAGTTCTTAAATTGTATTACAAAGCATCAATCCTCAAAATTACTTGGTAATGACTAAGAAAGTGGTAGACCAGTGGAATAAACCCAAAGACACCAGCTTCTCGGATAAGAAGTCATTGTTTGGCAAAAATTGCTGGGAAAACAGGAAAATAGTATGGCAAAAACTGGGCTTTGACCAATGTCTTGCACTGTGTACCAAAATAAAGTCCAAAATGATACACAATTTAGATATAAAGGCTGATACTATAAGCAAATTAGGAGAGTAAAGAATAGCTTACCTGTCAGATTTATGGAGAACAGAGGAATTTATAACAAAACAAGAAATAAAAAACATTGCACAATTCAGTGTTTAATTTTGATTGCATCAAATTGAAAAGTTTTTGCACAAGCACAGCCAATGTAACCAAGATTAGGAAGTAGGCACAATATTGGGAAAGAATTTTTAAAACCAATGTCTTAGATAAATTCCTCATTTCTAAAATATGTACAGAACTGAGTCAAATTTATAAGAATACAAATCATTGGGTGGAGTAGAAACAGCTCATCCAAGCCATTCTGCCCTCAGATTCCCCCCAAACTATGTAAAAGGGGACTCTGGACAACTTCTGGAGCCCCAGCACCCACAGAATGACACAGAGAAGCTAACCTCCCGCTGAGGACAGCCCAGCAGCCCTGCAGGAAGGACCAGCACAGCGGTCTGGGACCTGGCAGCACACAGGGGGCAGAACATGGGGAGCTGAGCAGAGCCCATGTCCCCGTGAGCCGAGGTTTTAGCCCCAGGGCACCAGGGCCAGCAGCCAGCTGGAGGCATCCCAGAACACCACCAGCTGTGGTGACTCCAGAATTATCAACATAGACATGCCTAGGACAAAGTAAGAGGTTAGTGTCCTATGGACTTTGGGACCTGTATTTGGGGAATACGTCAGCTTCCTCCCCTGGGGAATAGAGGCTGCTGAGGAGACACGCCATTTTGTAGTTTTCAGATGCAACTCCAGCTCCTGGCCTGCTATTAATTGTAGGGATATCCAGGGATCAGTCTTGGGGGGTAATCGCTCTTGCTTTAACCTCCCTGGATCTGGATAGTGATCTAGGGTGGAAGTCGTGGGTGGGTTTACAGCTTGCCAGAAACAGAAGTGGCCCCCCACACTTTCGGGATGAAAATTCCTCTATCTGGCCTTAAAGCCATAGTGTGGCAACAAGCCCAAAAGCCAAGCAATTAAGTGGCAACATGCCAAGGCAAAGGAAACAGATAAATGCAACCCTAGACTCCTATTTTGGGGGCATAGAGCGGGAAAAGGACTGTGAGGTCAGAAGTCCTGCTCCAAAAGACCCAGGGGAAAACTTGAGCGGGTTGCAGGCCATAGAGGACATTAAGAAGGACTTTAAAAATCAAATAAGAGAAGTGGAGGAAAAATTGGAAAGAGAAATGAGAAGGATGCAGGAAAAGTATGAAATGAGGGTCAACAGCCTGACTGAGGAAAACAACACCTTAAAAAATAGACTAGCTCAAATGGCAAAGGAGGCCCAAAAGGGCAATGAGGAGAAGAATGCCTTAAAAAGTCGAATTTGCCAGATGGAAAAAGAATCTCAAAAGTTCACTGAGGAGATTCATTCCTTCAGAGTTAGACTGGAGCAAATGGAAGCTAATGACTTTATGAGAAATCAAGATGCTGTTAAGCAGATCCAAACAAATGAAAGATTAGAAGGCAATGTGAAATATCTTATGGGAAAAACCACTGACCTGGAAAATAGATCCAGGAGAGACAATTTAAAAATTATTGGACTACCTGAAAGACATGATCAAAGAAAGAACCTAGAGGCTCGGAGCCAAGATGGCGGAGTAGAAACAGCTCGTCCAAGCCTCTCTGCCCCCAGATTCTCCACAAACTATGTGAAAAAGGACTCTGAAAATCTTCTGGAGCCCCAGCACCCACAGAACGACACAGAGAAGCTAACCTCCCGCTGAGGACAGCCCAGCACCCTGCAGGAAGGACCAGCGCAGTGGTCTGGGAGCCGGCAGCACGCAGAGCACAGGAGCCGAGCCGAGCCCAGGTCCACGTGAGCCGAGGTTTTAGCCCCAGGGCGGCAGGGCCAGCAGCCGGCTGGAGGAACCCCAGAACACCAGGAACTGTGGAGACGCCAGAATTATCAACATAGACTTGCCTAGGACAAAGTAAGAGGTTAGTGTCCTATGGACTTTGGGACCTGTATTTGGGGAATGCGTCAGCTCCCTCCCCTGGGGGCTAGAAGCTGCTGAGGAGACACGCCACTGTGTAGTTTTCAGAGGCATTTCCGGCTCCCAGCCTACAAATCGTGGGGAGATCCAGCGATCAGTCTTGGGGGGTAATCGCTCTTGCTTTAACCTCCCTGGATCTGGATTGTGATCTAGGGTGGAAGTCGTGGGTGGGTTTACAGCTTGCCAGAAACGGAAGTTGCCCCCCACACGTTCGGGACGAAAATTCCTCTATCTGGCCTTAAAGCCATAGTGTGGCAACAAGCCCAAAAGTCAGGTAATCAAGTGGCAACATGCCAAAGCAAAGGAAACAGAAAAATGCAACCCTAGACTCCTAT